>JAQFYP010001535.1:0-15219 GCA_034694865.1 Bilobella braunerae
GTCGAGGTAAAAGGTCACAGTCGACCTTTTGAGGGGAACGGTTGACCTGAACGCCGCTCCTCATTGTCACGGGCTACTGGTGACGTAACGACTGGGGGACTGAAGGGCAATGAGGGGACGGTGTAGCAACAATCGGTAGAGTGACCAAAGTGATCAGGGTATAAACAATCTTTATTTGTACAACAAATAACGATAGTGAACAAAAGGTCACGAGAGGTCAATGACAGTCGAAGAGACAAGACGAGAACAGTGAGCGAACGTTGACTCACGACTGAGTGCCCCCTGACTAACTACTATGGCACTCATAGTTATAGGCAGTGCCATCGAACAAGTCGAACAGACTAATGACCTCTCAAAGCTACGCAGAACTGATAAGACTACAAGTATCCAGACACATATCTGCAAAGATGTGAACTACTAACTACGTAACCTACTAATGTTGCGTCTAAGGGCTCGATGACATATTGGGCGTGACAATATCTTAGAGATACTTAAGATAAGTCTCTGAGAGATCGTAACTTTGGTACTTATAAAAAAAACTTTCGCGCGTTCTAGTATCTTGCAGAAAGCTTTTCTCCGAGATATCAGAAGCGGCGGAGTTAGTAGCAACGTGCGCGAAATTTGAGTACACTTCTTTACAAGCAAGTGTTGTTTCAATTTAAACTTTAATTAATTAATTAACTTTAAATCTCGTAATTTGGAACCTCCGTCAATCGTCAACAACTCTACTAATTAATTAGTCATCAAGAAACATGACAGAGTAGTCGAATCTAATTACCGTGATTTGTAAGTTTATTTTTAATTAATTACTAATTGTAAGTGTCTAACAAGGATTCCTTATAGGAACCCAATCAATCAAATGATTAATCTCAATTGTACTGAGCTCTATTTCTCACAAAATTGTCAAAACAATTCATAGGTAAGAGTTCTATAACAGAGCCCGTTGATTCCATTGAGGATGACCTTATCCTCTGTTCTAAGTCACACGCTCCAGTAGTTCTGTAAGTAGATCACGGTTGTAATGAATTTAATGGTTTAAACAGTAACACAGTAAAGTCAGTAACTTACTAACTTTAATGATTGATTTAAGGGTAAGGTATCTAGACGGAACCCATGAAAACCACCCGAGGGTATGACCCGCGATCATTCAACAATTAAACCTCGAGTACTTGACCTGTTGAGACATGGATGGAAAACTGGACTTGGTTAAAAATGAAGGTTAGTCAAAATGACAACGAAACTCGATCAGGGTTCACTAATGAACCCAAAAACGATCTTAGTGCGATATCAGTGAACTAAACAGGTGATAATTCAGTTTTAAAATTACAGGAAGTGTTAACACTATGTCAACACGGGACAGGAGGCCACTATTAAGCCAAACTTTGGACACTTGGACAACCCATGGACACCACCGGGGGTATGACTCAACAGTTCAAGAAGTACGATTACTGGACTTGGCAAAATGAATTTAAACTTATGATTCGCCAGACGCAGATAAAGTATAGCAAGGGTTCAGAAATGAACCCTATTCTAATTTTAATATTTTAAGCCTAGTGATAATTAGATATTTACAAAACCAAAACAAAACTTTAAACTTAAATAATTTACGTTCTTTCTTTCCTTTAATTCTAAATTGGTATTTTATAGTGCATTAAATAATGTTTTAAAGCTGTGTTTCAATTAGATAAGTAACCTGTTTTCAATTTATGAGTCATCATTAATGAAGTGTTTGTTTTGTTAATTCTAAAATATTTCAATTAAGTGGTAATTAGTGTCAATGTGTATTTTTAACATTTTTAAAGAACCTGTTTAAAAAGGTTTTTTTTAGAAGAACCAAAATTTAATTAAGTTGAATAAAAGCGTTCAGTAATTCAAAATACGGTTTAACAATTATTGAGATACGCTAATTCCCTATTTTAGACGCCATTTTTGATAATTGGTTATTTTAAACTTCAAAATGCAGAAGATGGTACCTTTAAAGGTGCCCTCAGAATCCTTAACTTTACCAGCAAACTTAAGATACTAAGAGGAGGTGGAGCCTATCATAAGTAGGAATTTTGGGAGCTAGTAGAGGAAACTCAACCCAAACTCATCGGAGAAAGGAGAGGAGGTGTATCTCCTACCACCTCTTTACCACCCTCCCTACCACCCCTTTCATAAGTACGAAAACCCGCAACTTTCAAAATTAAGACCCGCGAAAAGATAAGATCTTTTTATAAGTAAGGACACTGTCCTAAGACAAGTAGATCACTGACTTTTCAGCTTTCATGCAAATTTGAAAAAAAAAATTGAACATTTTTTGTTTTGATTTAAATTGCTATTAAGCTTGCTTGTTCTGGCTTTCATTTTTGATTCCCTCTTTTTGTAACAATATGTAATAATATTGTCACAAATGCCGTAGCCCCAGCCCCTGAGTCTAAAAGTCGTGCGCGACATTCAACGTCATAGGTTACTTACATTGTTACGTAGTCACATTTTATTATCACCAGACTGGTACAAGACACAGTCTGGAGACAGAGTTAATTAGTTTAGTCGTAAGGTCTGTCAAGTCTGTCCTTGACTCGTAGTCTATAAGTAGAGGTAGTTGGCCAGAGAGCCCGGGTAGTCCAGGACTCGCCTTAGTCCAGCACACATCAACTCTGTACACGTCTTCTATTGTTTAAGTAAAACAAGTTTTACTACTTTGAGCTTTTGGCCACGGTGTCATACTGTGTAGCACGTCGTATCCTTTGTTTGCCCTTGCATCCTCAAGTACGAGTTCACGAGTGGCCTTTGAAAGGCACCGTTACAGTATTTCTATTTTTGCATTTTCTGTAAAAACGTTAATTTGTAATTTACTTTATTACCTTGCATTTGCTTTTTTTCACATTTATGCATTTGAAACTCATATGGCGGCTGCAGGCGATTTCATGAGCAAATACTTCTATAATCTTCTTCTGTGCATTAACAATTTAAAAAAAAAGAATTATTTAAACATTTTAGGAGACGCTTTTGAAGTTGCGAATTAAGGCCATTAAGATTTACGGTAAGATACGTCTTTTTCCTCAGACACAGAAATGTTGGTGATTTCTCCTAAAGATCATTTGGCTGTAATTAATTAATCCATGTGTAGTGGCTAGTGCATTTCAGTTCTATTGTTTTTTTCAAATAACTTACTGTGATTTGTGGAATTCCTATTTACTCATTACAGCACATTCATACTTAATGATAACATAATATTCATACTTTGAAATATACCAAAATTTTACAGCCGAGCTCTAACACAACTGATGTAAATTTGGTGTACAAAACACCTTGGATGGATTACTAGATGGCGCTGAATCAAAGTTGATCTCTTGATCTCAAATTCTATATTGATGCGGCATAGGCTGAAATTTGGGGTAATGAAAAAGATGAAGTTTATTTCAATTGAAGTGTTGTGCATTCTGCACAAACTTCCACTTCCACAAACTTCCAAAACTTCACTACTACTTACAACAAGCGTTACGTAGCCTTTTACTGCGTTAGATCCCAGCCTCTAACATTATACGGTTAAAAAATTATACCAGAAATAATAGCAACAATTAAAGAAGCACGTTTGAAATAAAACACTGTTATACAATATTTTGAACCTAAAACTTTATTAACGAGTTCGTGATTCACTGGCATAGACAAAATGCTGTACTGTATTTATTTTTTTGGAGAATTACAGCTTCAAACAACATTTACAACACATCTGAATGATTGAGAGGACAAAAGAATTAGTGAAGTTAATTTTGACGGGTTAGCTACTTCCGAAGTATTTCTGGGTACATGCGATTCCATTCATTGGTGCAGCCGGATCAGGGTTAATTGATTGACTACTTAAATTCTGCGTGTAATTTGTTTTAATTCGTGCTTCGGAAACTTTTCAAAATGTTTTACAATTGCCAAACGAATTTAAACTCTTTAAACTTGAATTCAATAAACCAGAAATATATTAAATGTCACACTTCCAGTTGTTATAAGTTGTTTTGCCTTCAACGGAACCAAAGAGTACTAGAGGGAAAACAAAATAATTGTTATACGCCTACTTCTAGTTTTTAGTGAAACTTGAGCTACTTGGTACTTTAGCTACACGGGTAATTTTGTTACGAATCTCATTCTGTCGACGATTTGATTACAAAGTGCATTTGTTTGACAGTTATAATTGCTTGTTTAAACAACTAATAATTTTTCCGAAAATAAGTGTTTCATGATTACTAACAGGAATCTGTAATTAATGTCTTCAACACTATATCTTCAGCACACACTGCTGAGAGTCTTTTGTCAAATTGATTTTTTTTGTTTAATAGTCTTCCAACCTCTTTCAGCTTCAGAAAAAAGCAGCTTCTAAAAATACAATACTTGTTTACTTTAAGAATACACGGCAATACATTCGATGTTAAAATAAATTATGTTCCTGATTGCCTCTGAAGACATGCAAGACGCTAATCAAAGTATTTTGAATGTATCACATCGACAAACCTAAATTTTTAAGCCTTGGTCATAGTATCATTTTGATAGAAACTGTTCAATTTTTCACATATAAACCAACAACTTCCAAGTTTTGCCGTTTAAAGATCATAAAAAACTGTCGCAAAAAAAGGCAAATCAGTGGGTATATGACCAAAACTTCATATCGAATAATTCTGTCACTGGTGAAAAGCAAGTTGGGATTAGGTTCCGTTCACATCATACAAAAAAAAACAAGTAAATATCTCTTGTTGCGGGGCTGAACAATGTTATTTGTTGCATTAAAATAAGCCCTTGTAAGACACCTATAATATTTAGTCTAAAACAGAAATTAGAATCAAACAGGTTCCATCTGCTGCCTTTTCTGCAATTAAAATGAAGGCATGCGAGTACGACTGGTTATATGACCTTGACGACATTTGAAATAATAAAGTTACAATAAGGATTCGTAGGACGAACGACCATGTTACAATTGTTATGTATACCGCTGCAAGAATGCTACCCTCGACAAACACTAATGAATTTTTTTTTTGAAATTTGAATTGAGGATTATAAATTCCAGAACTTATTATATTATTATTTTATTACATTGAACTTACAATTAAAGTTAAATGCATGTCTTCCATTGAATACAGTTGTTTAGGTTGGAAATAAAATAAAGTATTAATTCAGTATAATATGCTGTATAAAACAATGCTGGCGGTCAATAGAACAATGTACATTGAACGCCAGCATTGAAATCGATTAGATAAATGTAATTCAGTTCAAGAAGTTCCGTCTTAATTAGTACGATTCATAGCAAAGTAACAGGAAACTAACAGGAATCACTAAAAAAATATGTAGTATTTTGCCTTTTCTAAAACATTTGGCCTCATGGCTTGTGAGAGGTAGATACACGTCACTGCCTAACATTGATTTTAGTTTAAAATTCGGCACCATAGGGTTGACAAGATAACTGCTTTAACTTTTGTTATAGACAAAAAAAAGTACTTTGAATTTGAATACATATAAATTTTTAATTTATTTATAAATCTTTTTATAAGCGAATCCTTACCAAAGTAGTTCCAGGGTCAAGTAGCTGATACTTCGACATCAATTTGTGAACTACTTTGCAAATCTATACATTAAATAAATAAATAGAAAGTCGCATTATACTATACAAATAAATTCAATTGCCTTCAAATTCAATGACTTTTTATCAGTAAGTGGCGTTGTGCACAAACTGTATGGAAAGTGAAATTTTACCAACTCGATGTACTAAATATGCTATTTTGGAATAAAATAAAATTGACAAATTATACATAGATACAGAAATAACACAACACAAAACACCAATGAACAGCTCATGCGCTCCACTGTGTCTGATTTTGACAAGGCACTGCGTCATTTTTGCAGTTAAACCTATTCTTTGTGCATTGGAACGAGATTGCGCTCACAGGAGTTACATTTTTTGATCTCAAATTTAATATGAGAAATAAATATGCTCAGATTGGAATCAGTGATTAGGGCAATGCCCGTGTCATGTTCATTTATTGTTTTAACGCGCCTGATAACGAACAGCAAAATTAATAACAACAAGCATTTCATTACCCGTTATTGTATTGCGTTTTAATAAATAAGTAATAAATGTATAGAGAGTACTATAAAAATACACAAAAACAAAATAAAACAAGAAAAATTAATCAACACACAACAAAATCTGGCCGGTTTAATTTCTTTAAACATTTTCAATATACAAACAAAAAGTTGCCAAATGTAACATCCGTTTTCTAAAAACTTGGTGGTTCTCACTCCAGAGGTTGCCAAACCCGGCCGAAATTGCCGGCTTAAATAGTGTATCTCAGCCTACAATTTAAAAAAACATTACCGCAAACACATTTGATGTAATTAACATTGAAACTCTGAAAATTTTTTTAGTGTATTTGATTCAACATAGTAAAAACGTTGATAAATGAAAATGGGGTACTCTACAAACAACAAAAAATAGAAAAGAAACAGCTTTAGGCTTCTCCTCCCCAAGTTTTGGTTATTCGTCAAATAATTTTTTCTTTTATAAAATTTAACACAAACACAGTTCTAAGCTTAAACCGGAGATTTTGAAAATATATTATACCTCGCCATAACCAGTCCTTACATTTCTTTTGAAGCTAGCGTTAAACTCGCTTGTCTAAAACAATAAAACTGAAACGTTTTTTGTTAACTAAATTCGAGCAAGGAATGCTAATTACGTCTCACATAAGTTAATTAGGCACAAAATTTTATGTTTTTCAACATGGTTTATTGCCCTCGTATTAGAACTTGATGGTTTTGTTGTCAATTTTATTCTTCTTTGCTGTAGAAAACCGCAAAAAATGTGTAGTTGCCCTTTTGTTCGCCATCAGTTGAGAAAGGAAAATGTGCATAGGCCACATACTTGTATTCACTATTCTGCAGATAAGTTGCCTATTGTATTAAAAATTGTTATAAAATTTCTTACTAATTATTTTATAGAATTAAATTATAACTTAAGTATATACAAACTCAGGAGATGAGATGATTTAATAAATATTTTGGCGTCTTCCATTCTCTCCAAGGGGACGCATATCGGCTTTTTAAATACAAATTTGACAAGGGAGACTTCTTCTCTGTGAATATCCAGTCCATCCTCCTCCAGTTTTATTAAGTGGAGCTCTTTCATGTTCTCTTCATCAAGACCAAGAGCAAACAGGCAAATTATTCCTTTCGGCAATTCAGCTTCAATTGGTATATTTGAATTTGCTTCCGTTTGGGAATCGGCATAAGCTGAGGCGTATTTTTTAACCTGTTGGTTTTGTCAAACATAGTGTAAATTTCAATTTTATATGTAATGAATAGTTTTATTTTAACCTTCTCTAGCTTTTCTCCTGTCAGAGCCTTTAGGTTCACGTCGGTGGCGATTTCTTGGTTATCCGATTCTTCGGAACTTGCCTGAAATTGAGCCTGAATGCAGAATATGTACAAACTAAAAACGAATGCAAAAGGGTAGCAATTCATAGTGATAGGAGATTTTTTAGTGCAATGCAAGTCTAACAATAAAAAATAACTTGAGAAATAGACGCAGCCAAGGAACATTTTATAGTCTATGTACTGTCAAAACTCCACCCAACTAGAGCTTGATCATAAAAAAATGTTGTGACGCAATCCTATCTTATTCCAGAAAATATTAATGCTTCTACGAAAGATAACACAAAATAGAATTGTACGTTCACACTTAACTAAATATTAACACTGCATTATGTTAAACTAGGTTTCAATAATCTAACCTTTGTTCATTTTTGGTATTGATTTAAATATCCAGTTATTTCATTTTTCAACACTTTTTCCTAGATTAAGGTTTTTTTTTTGTTTTAGAAATTTTTCACATAATGTAATGTGTGACTATTGAGCATTTTTTACAATATATTAAGACGAAGCTCTATTTAACGTTTGTAGCAACATAAGCTTCTTCAATACACAATTTTCAATTGTGTAAGAAAAGAAAACTAGAAAATATTGCATTAAAACAAAACTTGCTTAAGTATTTGATGTACTCCTACTATATCAAAATACCGAATTATTGTATTTTATTGTTCCAAAGTTATTCGGGTTGCCCGGATTGTTAAAATATTAGAATTTTTAGAACGTTCTACATTAAAGCCTAAAATCTAGCTAGAATGCTGCAAAATTTACTCTGCATTGTGTTCTGCTAAACTACTCGATCCAGTAGTATTGAGTAGTTGTATAAGGTCTCATTCATACTTTTCTAATTTTTAAATCAGTATTCAACAAAATTTAGCATTGCCAGTTCCTATACACTTGCATAATTTGTATTCCCATTTTCCTCTACATACTAATTTAAATATTTTTTTTTTAATTTTCAAGAATAATATTCGATATTAGTCACCCAGGCGCCTAGTCAAGTATTGAGTAGACAATAATTGAGTATATTAAGTGCATAAACTTTATAAATACAAATCCACCTAGTTTACCTTAAACATGTGCTGTGAATAGGCTGGAAACACTGGTGTTGCTGAATTCAAGAATACTTTGTGTTGTAATGTATAAACAAAATTACTGTCAAATTTGCTGCAAACGATACGCTTCCTCGCTTATGTACTAAGACATTCACCATAAATATTCTATTCAATCACCAGCAACTGCGTTTTATTGTTATTATTTTGATTAAATCAGGCAGTATTCCATTTTGAAATGCTACGTAGTTAGCTGAACAGACATTATCTTCTTGCCAAACTGTACTTGTTTGTCAATGGTACTTCGTATAAATTCTACCCCTTTGTTTCAAGATGGAAAGTATAGAAAATATGTTGGCTAAAAAAAATAGAGTTGCAAGACTCTAATCGGGTATTGAGTACTTTTACAACTTTTACTTATGGAAAACATTAGAATAGTGAATTTTTTATCAAAGCATTATAATAATAACTAATGAACTAATGCAAAGTTGTGATTGAGCTTCGAATAATTTCTGCGTAGTCCTTTTTCCTCCTAATTTTCTTTCACCCTGCGACCCATTCAGGGAATTCAGGAAATTATGGAAATCACAGCAGAACTCGGCTATTGAAATCTCGGCTACAGTCAACTAGCTTATACGGCATTGTATATAGGAGTTTACATACAAATTAACTCGGATTAAGTAAACTTCTACATAATAAAACTTACAAGTATGATTCACTCTCGATATAGTAATCCTCTAATATTGTAAGCTTGTTTATAACAAAATCTAGGATAAGCCAGTTGGTACGGTACTTTACGGTACCCTCAAAAAATTTCAAAGTGACTCTTTTGGTGTCACTTAACCTCATAAATGACCTATACAAGTTTGTTCAAGACAATAAATTGAGTAACTTTTCTTTATAAAGTTTTTCTCTGCGGTGGCCCATTCAGTGTCTGGCGTCGAAGGTCACAACTTTCAAATTGAGAGGAAGGAAGGACTATAATTGCAGATAACAAATCAACTATATTTTTTAAAACCAAAACACTATTTTAGAAACTTTGGGTTTTGAAACCTAAAAAATTACACCAAACTCACAACCGGCATACTACTCCATTTGTTGGGATGGGTGGGTGGAGTGTGAGTAGATCGAAGTGGGGAGGACTCTGCAGAAATTCTTCGCTACTCAAAAGTCACACGTACCTGCCTGTAAAACAGGGCTGGTTGTCCCAATTTATGCAAATTTAGCACATTCGGCAGAGGCCGAACACTGTTTTTTGCATACCGACCCCCCTCCACGTCCGCAACTTTCGAAGCCTCTACTCACCACTACCACACCACTCACTTTTTCATGCGACTGCCGAGATTCGATCTTGACCCAAGCTAGAACAAGGGTCCTAACACCCGGGACTTCGGGCAGTGGCTACATGAGTACTTATTGATTGATAACACTAAAAAAAAAATGGATCTACAAAAGTGCCATTTATTCTCCTCTCACGCAATATTTAACCAAATAAACCACTACCCATGCTGAATTTTTTTTTAAATTTTTCACCTATTTTAAAAGATTTTGCCTTATTATTCTCATTTGTACAATACCGACGTTAATGCATGTTAAATCTATGTAGAATTTTCTGACGCTTACGCTTTTTTGAAAAAAACTAATCGTCCCTGTTTGAGGCGGCAAAAATATTTTGATTTGCTGAAACGCAGAGAATATTTGTAGTAGGCTATTTCTTCGTCATTATCTGTCACAAAGCACGTGAAATGCAGCAAATTTTTTTTAGAAAATGTGATGTTAAGTAAAAAAAAAAACTTGAGGAGACTAAAACTGTAATACAACATAAAGTATAATTACTCTGTTGAAAACAGGGTAATAAAATCGCCAGATGTCGGTCCAGTTTTTTTTAAAGTTTAAAGTGGGCGTTTGTTTCTTTTCTTCACATATTCCAAATAGACTATGAATATAACTACCTATTTCTGTACGCCTGTGACGCGATGTTAAATATATATTACAACTCAACCACACTTTCCTTGAATTTTAAATCAAGTTTCATTAAAGCATAAACCATGGTAAAACGGTCAACTAAGTAGCGGAAATACAAAAATTAGACAACGGTATTTGACATTAAAAAATTATTAAATATAATTGAATCAAAAACAATAATTGGTGTGTCCGGGATCATTGGAACAATCTCCAAAAAATTTTCCTTGCAAAATAACTTTTAGTTTTGGACAAAAACAGTGTTTGACCTTTAAAAGTCATTTAGAGGTCAAGAAGTCATTTCCGAGTCAAGCGAGATTAAGGGGTCAGTAAAACCATAATAACTTTTTGTTTCATGCAAAAGCAGAATTTGACCTTGAATGGTCATTTTGAGGTCAATGGGTCATTTTAGGGTCAAGGAAGGCCATGGGGTTACTAAAACTATCATAAATTTTTGTTTCATTCAAAAGTAGGGCTTGACCTTGAAAGGTCATTTTGAGGTCAAGGGGTCATTTTGGGGGTCATTGGGGCCACAGAGAAAAGTGTTCTATGAAAATGTTGTTCCCCTTTAACTTTTGTAAGGGTCGTTTTCCATATTGTAATAGTAAATGTAAATATCTTTAACCTTGATTTTCCAGTCAAACTTAAACAAACTTGAACTGCACCCGACCGCAAGGAACTTATAGCCGCAACCAGATTTGAGATAGGTGGTGTAGTTCCTGAGATAATCACGGTACTTGGAAAGACGGACGGACGGACAGACAAAACGAAAACATGAAGTTGCTTACGCTTCGCTTCTGCTACTTAATAAATAATAGGGCGATAGGATGATAGGATGAAAGGACTCGGTATTTGATAGATTATGATTGAATAACCTTATGTAACTCCACGCCAATGAGGTTTGGTATTTTCTGTTTTGCTTAAATTATGCAGAACCTAACCTAACCTAAACATTATCGCTCATCTCCATTTCCAACTAACCTTCCGTCTCAATCACTAGATACATGCGGTCATTATTTACGTGTTAACTTAATCAAATATTTTATCCCTTTGTTGGGGCAAATTTTTCGAATTTAACCTAATTGTGCCGTATGAAAGGCATGGGCGATTGCTTCTTTTTTCACACTTTCCAAATAAAATAGAACAAGAACAACTCCCCATTTCTATACTCCTGTGACTGAAAGCTAAATATATAATACAGCTCAACCGAGCATTTTAAAAAAGTTTGCATTTAAGTACACAAGATAAAGAACTCCTTTCTATTGTTGATTTGGGTTTGCCACAAAAAATGATTGGATGAAAAAAAGACTCGGTATCTCACACATCATTATTGGATAACCTACGGTGACTATGCATGGGAATGAGGTTTGGTCTTTATAGTTATTTATCGGCTCGTGGAATACTTTATCCCGCATTACCATTACGAACTAACTAGCACCTTATTCTACCACATCCCTAACCTTTCTATCATGTTGACCATCCGCTCTGCGGGAATGTCCAACAACGTGCCTTTTTTTTCTTCAACGAACAAGAGCAATCCAGGACCTGCGACTGAATGCTAAATATTATAAATATTTTATAAATATTATACAATTCAACTAGGGTCTTCTTTCAAATAGGGTTGCATTAACGTACACATGATAAAGGACTCATTTTTGACTTATACAGACATACATAGAGTACAATATCGTTTACCTCCATTCCCAAATAACTGTCACCTAGGTTAAGAAAAGGAAGAACTCCAATTATTAAGCTTGAGGCAAGACTCATTCTTCTTCAACTCTTGATAAATTTGTACGCTTAGAACAACTATTCGATGACGCCAGTTATATGGGCAGGTCCTGCATACAAGGAAACTGCTCTCATGCGGTTGACACAATGGGCAACGGTCAAAATCTGATGATCATCAGTAGTGTACCACCATAAAATTACTGTTCTGAATTGTGTGTTTTTAAAAAAAAATGTTTTTAAAGATATAATGTTGGAGGTATGGAGCCACTTGGCGCCGATTGCATTAATGAGATTTAACAAAACCTCTAGGAGAATGGGCAACGGACTCGAGTGGTCAAAGGGGAACCTAAAAGGAAAAAGGCACAAAAACTGGAATAAGATTTGGGGGCAGGGGAACCCAAATGACAAAGGCCAGATACCTTTCCTACTCTGGATCCAAAATCAAATAGTCGAAGGTCTGCCGACGGCCCATAGTCCGGGGAGGAGACTTGTCCTAACTTAGGTAGGTGCCGGGATCGAGTCCCGCTGGGAGTACAGTAAAAAGTGGTAGTGTGCCAGTGGCGAGTGGAAGCTTGGAAAGTTACGGTTGTGGAGGATGATCTTGGGTCAGTATGTGTGTAGGGTGGTTTTCAGCATCTACATGCTGCAAAGGGTCTTCGTTGGTCAACCCCACGTTCATTGTCTAGCAGAACCTTCCTAGTTTCGAAACTAATACAAACGCTAAACTGCTAATTTAAATTAATTATCAATATAATTTAAGCAAAATAAGATGGTCAAACAACTCACTGATTAATTTATTGTTCAGTCTCTGTGTGAATTTATCCTCGATGAAAGAAATTCAAACAAGTTAATTTTATGTTGTTGTTTTTTCTGGAAATGTCCTTTGAAAGAAAAATTAACTTTTCAAAATGCTCACAAAAAATCAATTTGTTGTTTATTAACCTGTTTACTAATACTAATTAAAAATTGAACACAAAATTTTGGTTAACAAACGCTAGAGAGTACAAAATTTTAGTTAACAAATGCCAGAGAGGAAAAATTCATTCCACTCATTCTCCTCTCCTACTTCTGGAAATTACAACAATCTTCTGTTACCGAAAGACGTGTTTGGAATAGTTCGTTCTGCTTCAACAAGATGTGACGGAGCGCTGCTGTAAACCAACCTGTTTGCGGCAATAGTTGCCTGGTCGAACAAGTAATTGACCATTGTGTTCCAATCTAGTTCAATAATGGTGACGCCCCTTTTAGCGCAAACGCAGTCTCAGCATTCCTCATGAATACAAACTTTCTCATAAAAATCACAATCATCACATTTGGAATGTACTGGGGATCCAACAGTGTTGAGCCCGATATTGGGGCCGCCAGTAGCCTTGAGAAAGGTTTGTGCAGCTTTGGTTAGTCCTGTATCTTCTTCAGAGTCAGTTGCTGCAAACTCAAAGGCGGCGTTCCGTTTAGAAATGTTCTCAGAGAGCCGGAGAGTTGTCTGATGTGGAGCCCTCGGGGGCTAATGCAAGCAGAGCCAGTGCGAGGAATGCGAGATTTTGGGCCATTGGAAGCTGTTGTGTAGGTTAAATGTTTTAAATTGTTGTTGCAGACACTGCAAATTTTTTTTCTTTAATCCTATGTTATCTAACTTCAACGTGAATAATATGTGCACCAACTATAACAGTTGGTGCATATTTATTTAATTTTGGGAGCACATAATACCTACGTAAACATTTTACATTATTGCGGCGAAGAAATTTTTTGTACCACTCAAGTCGTTGGCGGGGTTGGCCTAGTTATTAAGAGTTTCAGTCTCTCTCTACTAGCCAGCATAAGAAGGGGGTTCAAATCCCCCAATCAGCCACAAAAAAGTCTTAAGTGTTGCCTTTGGCGTGAAGGAAATACCTTGCCTCTGACCTTGTGTATACCCGTATTTCCGTGAACTAGTCATACAGAAACAGAGGATATGGAAATTAGCCGATAGGTTTCCCAACAGTCTTTGTCAGAATTGAGAACACTGCCCTCTTTTGCATAGAGTCACCTGCGGTTATAAGGCGAAACCTACTGCAGTACCTGATTTGAGGTTGGTGTCCTCCCTTTGTGGACTAAGTCCGTAAAACAGCGGAATGTTGCGTATAGTCTGCTAATTCCGCTTGTTGACAACATCTATGCTAATGAGCGCCTTATCTTTCCGCATCCTCACCCTTACTTTCATATTGACCATCCGCTCTGCGGTAATGTCATATAACGCTCATTTACCTTGTACCTCTCAAGGAGTTTTCTGTACTCTTAGTTTCTCACAGGCGTGTATGATGATTTTTTTTGTTTTTGTATATTGTGATAGCATTGGGATAGTTACTTGGGTCAGGGTCAAATTGGTTCGGATTGCTTAGGCACAACCGGGAAAGAATGTCATTAGCTGTGGTATGTGTGAAATTTTTGAAACAGGCCACTGTTTTGCCATTATTAATATTATTATATTTGTAGTGCCTTTTCTGTCCGGCATAAAAGTTTTTTCCTGGTGTCATTTTCTTCTGATTTTGTAATATGTTGGTCTCGAATGCGATTCTGAAGCGAGATTCTAAATGCTACCGTTATTAGCACAAGAGTTCATGCCTTTATCTGCCGAAATTGCACGAAGGGCCGATCTCTGTCGTTTTACTCTTTTGGATCTCAAAGTTACATTATTACTGAATATAATTTAAATGCCTAAAAATGTAGCATAGCTCAGACTTTCATAATCTGAAATTATCTGGTCAATTATCTTTAAACTTTAGGTTTGAGAACAAAGCATAAGAAGCTTTAGGGAAAGAGCTTAGGTAAGCCGTTACGTCAGCATCTAGAAATATAAATGTGCTTTAATCAACAAGTAAAATTTTAAAAAGGCGTCAGCATTCTACAAAAATGAAATTTACCGTCATAGAGTGCGCGATTGCTGCAATTGCGTCTGCCTCTCCAAACAAAAAATTTGAAAAACAACTTTGTGTTTAATTTTCTTCTCATGGTTTTCAAAGCTTGTTTTGAGTCCAACTCTTGTAGGCCAAGTGGTTAGAGCCTTGAGCTCTAGCCAATGGACGGACACGGGTTCGAGTCCCGGTGT
>JAQFYP010001536.1:0-15214 GCA_034694865.1 Bilobella braunerae
GTGAAGGTGAGGCATACAACGACGACTACGTTAATAACGTAGGACAACAGTACGAAGTCCGACATGAAGTCCTCAACAATTACATGAAATATCCGAAGTTGAGAATAAAGTCGCTGATGGCGTACACGCTCGGCTGATTTGCGACTTTCCTGAATCGTCGCAATGGCTTGCAACCAAAGAGTCAAACGGAACACAAATACAAAGCACGAGAGGAGGCAGAATCCTGCCCAAAATATGCCCACATTTGTCGCAGCAACGTTTACAAATATTCCAATCCACCAAAAACGGCCATATACATATTTGGTGAAAGTGAGAACTAGTCTAAGGAGGCGGAACTCCGTAATGACTGTCACAATCACGTTGGCAGTAAGCAGAATGTAAAAGAAGTACCACAAATATCTGAAGCCCAAAATATAGGACGACAATTTTTTTAAAACTTTCATGTCCAATGTCACGAGTTTTCCTAGAAATTATAAAAAAAATTAACCTCAGCTTTACCTTTTTTTTTCAATTTCGACTTATTGGCAAAACCAACCATAGTTTTTCAAATTAAATTTCTACGCTGGGTTCCTCTCTGGAACCCAGCGTAGTTGATTGTTTAGTGCAGCGCCCTTACAGCTAAACGGAAATCATGGGTTCGTATCCTGCAGCAGCCTCCGGGCGCATTTATGAGGTTTTCACTAGTTTATTCCGTCCGAATGAATGACAGGACATTGGACATTTCTAGTTGGTGACTAGAGCGTGACCTCAAGCCCCGTATGCTAAACAACTGCAGAAAGGAAATTCTCGCTCCGACTCAAACCAAGGCCAAACACGTTGTAAAAAGAAAGTTACCGTTAATGCATAGCAACTTTATGCATTAAAAGGTGCAGTAAAATTATATAAAAGGTGCTATTTTCATTGAATTTTCACAATGCATGGGTTTTGGTTGCTTGTCAACTATAAAAACCCAAACAAAAGAATCTAGGGTTGAAAGATAATTTGTCCTTTGGGCGAGAAGGAGCTAGTTTGCCCAGCACTCTTTGTTCATTCATTTTATTTTTCAGGAGAATTTTTTATTTTATTTTTTATTTTTCTTAACTTTCAGCAAATTTTTTTTAGTAACTAAACACACAATATACCACACACAATATGGGTATATCACAATATATCCATATTTAGTCCTAAAGAGCAAGTGAGCGTTTTTGTGAAACCGGGTGCATAACTCCACCTTGGCACACCGTCACATTAGACTAAACTAGACAATGAACCCGTCCTAGAACAGTAGGCCTCAAGATTAAAAAAGTCGATGCCCATTCCCTGTGCTCAAAATTTGGAATGCAGGTTGGTGAGTTTTTGTATAACACTACTGCATTTGTTATCCATTGAAAGCAAAAAAGTTGGCGTAAGAAATGAGCCAAGTATGAGACAAAAATGAGAGGAGAAAAACAAAGAAAAAATAAAGCTTTTCTAACGAGCATTGCATGTAACCCCGTGTTTATAGCATGGTAAATTTAAGTTTTTAAACGGAAACAGACAAACGCTTTTACCGATTTTGTGTTCTAGCTTGGTGAACTCTTGCAGGACACCACAGAATTGAAGCAAATCACGATTCATGTGATACTCTGCGTAGAATCCAAAGGCGAACATCAGGCCAATACTCACGTCCATTACGCAGAATGCCGGATCATTCCAGTCAGAATATGTTTGAGCCATTATTAGTACTAGTATTTGGATAAAAATTGCCTCACTCAGGACATATAGCACTTTTGAGATAAAAACATGCCACTTGGCATAAAGCTCCACAAGAACGCACGACTCAGTGTGAGTAAAACGATATGGGCAAATCTTGAGTAGTTGCCCTAAGCTTAAGAACGAAAACAACTCCCGAAATAACACTTGATCCATGCCTTTTTTCAACATCAAAGAGAGTCAAAGTGTAGATTTTTAAATTGGAGCGCGTAGGTCATACAGAAGTATACTGACGACTTGAAAATCCCTTTCAGATGACTGAAATAATAATTTACTTAGTGGTCCCCGTGTTGCTCATTATAGATTTATTTGAAAGGCTTCTAGCTAACAACTAAATAAAATATTAGTTTTTTTTATCTGAATTCCTAAAGTTTACATTTCCTAAATTCCCCAATAACGGTAAACAGAGTACTCTAGAAAGAAGTAGATTACTCAAAAATAAACTCAGAAGTTATTCATAAAATTCATGATTAGTAATACATACACTTTAAAGTAAACCTACGCCGTAAAGGGCGGGCTTTCGGGTACAGCGCAGAAAGTTTTGCTTGTAAAACGTAAATCATGTCAGAAATTTAAACGCAACCAAACCAAGTTGGGTTATTTTAAAAGGCCGAGTGTATTGCTTTTAGAATAATAATTTTAAAAACTTAGTTTCTCCAAACCAAACGATGTCTACCAAACGATGCACAATCCAGAGATGTGCAGACTTATATGTGTTATATATGTTATACGATTTTTCAAATTGTTGTACAATCTTGGTTTAGATTATAATAGTTAATATTTTTCAATAAATATATTTCATCTCGTACACTATTTAGTGAAACAACTTCAAACATACATACACACATACACCTTACCTTTACAGTAACAGAACACAATGAAATAGTATTTATAATATATCATTGTGTCACAAGTTTTGACGAGCATAAAATTATATTTTGTATGTTTTTTGAGGATAAGTGAGCCTAGTCAGCATCTGCTGGAATGCAACTTAGGTAAACTATTACTAGTTAATTGTCTTATATTTTTATTTAAGTTGAACAAAGCTTACGTTGTATAAATTTCACGTGAACAAAAACAAAATTATGTTTTTTATTACTATTTTTGAGTTAATTGTATCGTGAAACGCTATTCTTTTAAAATTCCAGTTGACTTACATACTGCTTACAATACAATGCAGTTCAAGCACGCAAATTATAACATCTCTCATAAGACTTTCATTATAGTTGTGCGTAATTCAAGATTTCTTAATTAACTGCTTTAGTGTAGTTGTTTAGTGGAAATTGTTATATTTAAAAGAATCAATAAAAAATTGCTACCTGGTAGGTTCTACGGGTCCCATACTCTTTCCAACACTTTTTAAACTGTTTTAACAACAAAAAGTATTGAATTACAGTGTTTAAAAATAGAAGAACGATTCTTCGTCTTCATTTCAACACCTCTCAAGTGCGTCTAAAAGTGCTTGATTTACTGTGCAAACCCCCTTCTAAATTTCGCACATATCATATGATGGATAACATGGAAGAGGATGCAGATCCCCCATCCATATCTCCAGTGATTTTGGCTGATTCTGATTACCTTATCTTTGAAGATGATTTTGTGGTTCCAATTATTGGCAACACTCGTATCTTTGACCTTTTACAAGTGGTATCTGAGGTCATTGAACCAAAAAATAACGTATGTTGTTCATAAGAGTGCGAAAACTTTTTTTTAGTTTTTTTTAAGGTTAAGGCAATCTCTGGCAACTGTAATCTCAAAATGATTTCTCCAGTTTGCACCAAATCTGTCTGCTCCAGTTTATCCCTACGTCCAGTCTAATACTAGGATATACTTAAAAAACGTTCCACCTTTTATTCCATACGAAAAATTGAACAACGCTTTCATGAAGTATCGTAAACTAAAAAAAACATAGTTAAAACAAAAGTTCGTCTACCTCATGTGCATATTTTAAGCACATTTTTTCCTTCTCTCGTGAATGCTTAGCTGAACAACCGGTTTTAAAACAAAATTTTCCAAGGGAAATCGTGGTGTTGTTTTAAGAAAAATCTTACTCCTGTGGGTGCGATACAGTGTCACAATGATGTTTCAACTGTGATGACCCTTATCATGTATCTAGTAGATGTCCCTTGAAAGCAACCGATGATCAAAAGGAGATTACTTGAAATTCAATCGCTGCTTCCCATCAACCCAATATCAAACAACAACAATAACAAAATTGATTCTCCTCAAGCAGTAAACAGAGTTATTGTAAACTTTGCTTCAGAAACAGATGATGACATTATCTCCTCTGATGTTGTTTGAAATTCAGATGCGGGATTCTTACTAGTTGGTCAAAAGAGGAAAATAAATCATTCTCCGAATCATGTCTCTGGTCAGGAAAATTTTGAACACCGGAAGTCAAAAACTAAAAAAATAAGCAGGTGGATAAACCGATTCACATTAAAGAAGCCGTTCTGAAGATTCCTCCTGTTTTTAAAGAGCCTGGCTCTGGCTCTAAACATTTAGTTGGGACGATTCCATTTTAACCATTAATTCCAAAATCCAAGATCTAAATCTCAAGTACTTAAATTCAAGTTTGTGTTTTAAAGCTAAAATGTTAAATAACTTTAATTTTCCTACTATTTATTTCCTATTAAAAGGCTTAGATGCCCCAAATAAATTTTTCAATGAACTTAAAAGTATATGACTATGACGAATATTTGGGAAAACAAACGACATTGCATAAAAGAACTGTTTATTTATTTGCCAATATTCTACGGGAGGGTAGGGGTTAAAAATCTCTTTGCTCAATACTTAATTTTTAAACATCGTTCTCTTGTAAAAGGTTTGATTCAAAAACATGATATATACTTTCTAAAGCAAATAAATAGTGATTCACATTATCTAATATTCACATTAAGGACGCGCTACAGTAAACAAGTAGATAATTAATTAATTAGGCAGATCCATTGGCAACCAATTAAACTGAAAGTTTTCAGTCTGGGTCTATTTTGCAGCTTTTGATTGCTAAAATTCCACGGGTTCTGCCGAAACGCAGAAATCTGTTTCCAATTTTTGAAAACAAGTGAAACAAAAATTGCCGAATTACTGTGGATTCAACTAATTAGGCAAACCAAACAGGAAAATTAACAATTTAGCTTTTTCGCAGATCTTTCTTATCGGTGTAATTTGTATAGTGTAAAATACATCCTGGTCACTCGTTTAGGGTTTACTGGGGTTTTAGCTTATCCGATTTACATTGTCAACGCACAAATTTTACGCATAATAAAAATAATTTCCCCTGGCAATAATCTTGTACATAAATGTATGGTTCGGCCCTGACTGCTCATTTTTGACAAATTTTAACTTTTCAACAGAAACAATGTTATAAATTTTTTTGTGCTTTTCACTTCAAATTTTGAGGTTGGTATCGAACGATCCGGAAGAGTCTTGTCCACCACGAACAGAACCATAAATCTCCAATTCCTAATTACTTTTAATGTTGTTGGACAAAATGGATGAAAAAAAGTATATGCCACTTTTGGAGGCCTGTTTTCAGGGATATAGAGACACTTTTTCGTATAAAGCAATTCTGTTCGTTGTGCGCTAGGGTGTCTATTTTCTATCGAGGTATTGTGGTCACTTGTAGGTGGTTCCTAGCCAAAGTTATAAGAAGATTTATGGAATCAAAATTTCCCGTAAGATAACATAGACGTCGTATCATCATGGCAATAGCGATAGCGCCCTCTTAATATATTCACATCCAGATTAGCTTCGAGTACGTTGCCGCCAGCGTCCGACAGGCAATTGTAATATTTTAAGTATTTTTTTATTTTGAGTTTTTCAGAATGATTTTGGATGGTTAAATAGTTCTTCGAAAAAGTGTTGAGGGCAATCGATCCATAAAACTTAGTTTTCAAAGTTACTTTGTCTCATTTTTGATTTGTATAGCGTGAAAACGTCAATAGTCAGCGATGTAAAGTTCAAAACGACATCCGTCTTGTACGTTTCGAGTGTACTTTTAATTTGAATGTCATTTACTTCTAGAGTTTTCTGCGTCTAATGGTATTGGGATTTTTTTATGAGTGCCATGCGGTTTTCAACTTCACCCGATGTCAATTTGAATTCTGTTGAGACCCTCGTCCCTCAAAGGGTTTTTACTTGGTGCATTTTGATGAAGTTGTTGGGTTCTATTTTATATTGTTTGAAATTTCCTGGTGAATAAGCGTCACGTCGGCTCCCGTATCCCTTATCGCGTTAATTTTTTTTGTTAAAATTGCGATTCTTGATCAGTTTGTGTTTTTCTGCTTTTCTTCTATGATTTTTAGTACTAGGATTTCAGAGTTGTTGAATTTAGTGCAGGAATAAAGTTTGTGAGACTTTGGGCAGGTTCTTGACCCGCCCATATAGGTTTTCCAAAGGGAAGCTGATTTGCGCGTAATTGAAGGGTGTGTGCACCTACGATTTGAAGTGTTGCTGCAAGCCATTTTGATTTTGTTGGCCGCCAGAATAATTCTGCCCAAGGTAGCCATAGTATTGGTCATGATATTTCGGCTCATTTCTTCCATGCAACCATGAATTAGGCCTGCAATTCTGCTCGTATTGTTGTTTGTAGAGCGTAGAGTCGATTTTAGGGAAAGTTACCATTGTAACCGAGACCATATTAGTTACCTCTGCCTCTGACAGTGAAGTAACCACCGCGGTAAAGCCTGGATGCATTTCCACAAAAATAGCTCGAGCATTGATTCGGATGGCAGACAGCAGCCGTGTGACTGTACTTGTAGCAAATATCGCACTTTAGACTGTTTTCTGGATTTTCAACATTTTTTTTTATTTTTTCTCCTGCTCGCCTTCTTTTTAACGCTCTTCTTTCAAATCCACAAATCGTGTCACAGCGTGCGCCATGTTTTTTTAAAAATGGTTTCGCACCATGTCTTAGCATTGCATTTTGCAAAATTTCCAATGGATTTTGTATCTCAAGTTGAGTAAAAATTCCACAAAGGACTCGTTCTTTCCTTGTGTGACCTTTCCAATTTTATAGAGCTCCAGGTCTTTGTACAGTTTTGGACGGGGTGAGACACATGTTCATAAAAACAAATATATAACAAATATTTAATATTAAGTCAAAGGTAGTTCAGTTTAAAGTAAAGGCAATTGTTGTCATTTTTAGTTTAAAAATAAGCTTCTAAACTTGAAACTTGTTGCAAAATGTATAACTTGATGTTAATTGTTTGTCGTTTATTTGTCTTCCAAACATCTATTTTTAATTAAATTTGAAAATCTTTTTTTGCGTCTTATATTAAATTAAAAGTGCCCAAACTCTGTACCGGGGCTGTAAAATCTGTGTAGTTGGGTTTACTAAACTAAATAAAATCGAGCTAAAATAGATACACAAAGTATAATTTTTCTCCATTACTTTTGTACAGTTATTATTTCTCAAATGAAACCTTGAGTAAAAAATATCTCGATTTTGGTCAAACGGATATCAAGTTGCTCTTATTAACCATTACAGTGTGAAGAATACAAAATTGCGTCAAATTTTGAATTACTAGAGTTAACATAAATTTAGAAGTTTATATGAAGTTCTGTCAAATGTCGTTCCCACAACTTAAATTAGCTTTTTTTAGTGTATAAGTATATTTTAGGTATTCAATTTTATATTTATTTATAATTTTTAATTTAGCATAGCATCAATTTAGAATTAAAAAAATGCTAATTAGCGTACAGTACATTATACAAGAAATAAATTAGAATAATAATAATAATATAAGGATTTATTTTGTAAAAGATGCATATTATGTCCTAAAAATATTGGTAACTATAAGTTTATATTCAGTTTTGTATTGATAATGTTTTTTTAAACCTTTATAAACAATTTCACCACAAGTCCTTAACTCTCATAATTCATGAGTTAATTTTAGTAATTTACAGTTCTTTACATTTGTTATGCCAATGGCATCAATTTAATTCTTAATAAATAATACATTGCTTCTCTTGTACAAAAGTTCGAAGAAGTCATTTACCCCATCATATTTGTGCATATCCACGACTCAATTACAAATATTATTCTCTTACGATTTCGCTAATAAGCAGACCAATAAAATCGCAGTATTTATTTTTGAAGTTTTATTTAACAGTTTTTTATGGTTAAAACAGTTGGATCTCAGTTTTCCTTTTTCCAGCATTTTCCCCAATTTTACATTTACTTCCACTAGTTCTGAGGTTTCGTACTACAAAGCTAACAAACTCATTATCAAAAATGATTAATAGGAAAATTTCAAAAAAAAATACCAAATTTACTTAATTCTAATTAAAATTTGTATTTTTACAACCTTGATGTTTTCTGATAGCACGACAAGCAGGACACCGGCTCGTAGCAGAGCGGTTCTTGTTAATTTTTAGCTTTTTTAGCATAAAATTGTAATAAAAACTGGCTAGACAATCCCGCCGCAAGCAATGTAGAAAACATGGTTCCTGCTTGTAAATTTACTATTCAGTACAACTACAAGTATACATAAATTATACATGTGAAAATGTTAAACTTGTATTTGAAACACATATCCTCATAAAATGGTAGCATGCAATAGTTCCAAAAAAAGCTCCAAAAAGTTCCGAAAAAAAAATGAAAAAAAAGTTCCAAAAAAAGCTTCAGAAAAAAGTTTGTGTAAGGTAGGGAATAGGGAAAAAAGTGCGGAGCCATTGAGATTTGATCCCACGCAAAGCAAATGGCAAGCCTCTATTACCAGAGATGCAAAACCAAGACGTTTTCCTTTGCAATCCCACATACACTTTGTTGTCAAATAATCCAAATATGTTTTCATTAGTTTGCTAGAATTTGTGTGCTGTCAAACCCTTTTGCGTGACATGTCTTTTAACGATATGTGTTTAAACACAAATAGTTATGATAAATAGACAATGTAAAAATTTAGCCAGAATTTATCGATATTTTATTCTTTCGGTTTGCTCACACCACTTTATATTTTTGCTCTGTCCGAGTACCGCGATTTTCTCAGAATATCAGGGCTAGATAAAATATATTTTTGCCTTACCCAAGATGACCTTTTTAGACTCAGAGACCAAGGTCAAGTATTTCATTTGATGACAACATAAAAAATTACGTATGCAAAAGTAAATGACCACTTGACCTCAGAAGAATTCCTTGACCTCAGACTGACCTCTTGGCCTCAGATTGACTTTTTAGGGTCAAATACGGTTTTTCAAGAAACGAATTGTTAAGATGGTTGTGATGACCCTTGACCACAGAATGACGACTTGGCCTCAGAATTACTTATTAAGGTCAAATGCTATTTTTCACAAAACAAGATTTTAAGACTCTGATTAACTCAAACGACCCCCAAAATGACCCTTTAATCAGTTAGACGTGCAATGGTTGGTTGCTCCTTCACCACATACTATATGTGGTGTCAGTACAAAATCAGCCTTGAGATGTTGCCCAAAAGCAATTTTTTTCAAAAGCACCAACTTCTGTTTCAAGCAGTGACGACTCGTGTGAGCAATTGCCGTCAGAACGGGAGAAAAAATTATTAGAATTCGCTCGTATGACGGCGTTCCCTTACTTTCTACGTCTGGATCTGCAACTGAGAATTCTTGTTGCTACAATAGGCTAGTAAAATAGGCTACAAAAGTAGAAAAATTAGTTGGATTAGAATTACATAGTATTTCGTGCCTGTAGGGTAGAATTGTACACTTAAGTGACAATTGCTACTAATTGTAAGTGGGTGAAAGTTGGTCCTTAAAGATCCAGGTAAGGAGTAATGTAATTAAATTTATATTTTGACATTATTTAGGGATCACATCTATAACCTAAAAAAAATCTTAGAAAAACTGGTAGACTGGTAGAAAATGGTAGTTTTAAGTCTAGATTGGCCTTGAGATAGAGACAGGTAGAATAAAGAGAGTAATAACGACGGAATTCGCTAGAATTCTACGCATTTGACACTCGGTTTTGTCCTATGAAGTACATTGGTTTACGGGTTCTGCTCATAATAGATATATTTGTTTGAATAATTGACCAGTTTTGTATTTTCCAGTATGCTTTGGATGGCACTTGTACTGGTTTCCATGACAACATGTTGCGCTGAGAGTACATTTGAGATTCAATTTGAAAATGGCAGATCTGCAACTTATAGTTTAATGCCTGTAGCCTCCGTAGAAGCGGATGCAATGGTGGGTGGACAAGCTTACATAAAAATGGGTGAGATTCTTGATAATAGTATAATACTTCTTGAGGTTTTTGGGATTGAAATTTGGAAAAATTAAAGCTTTTAAAAATTTTTGAAAAGCTTTGCGGTATAATAATTTTGTTAAGGCCTTTAGTGTATCTCTAAACCAAGATATGTTTAGTATATTATTATTATTTTGCAAATTTTTTGATATTGAATAAGTAGTATCTGATATTTAAAAATACTGCAAGTACGTTGAGATATAAATAAATATTAGGAATTTCTGACTGTTTGAAGAGTTTACTGTAAAACTATAATAGAATAGTAGTAGTATAGTTTCAAAGCAATTATTTATCATTTAAAATAAATTCATATTGTGATAACTTTGTAATTTAGTAATAAGTCGAACAATTTAATAATCAAATTATTTGTGTTACAATTATTTTAGCAACTGTCCACAAAATTTCCAAAGGACGATTCAAATTTAAAAATGGAGATCAAGTTGCTCTAAAAATTGTAAGTTAGCACCAGCGACTAAAGTTTGCAAAATTTTATTTGTCACACATTTTGTATTTATAATTTTTACGTTTTATCAATAAAATTTCAATGAAAAAATAATTTAAACGCAAAATAATGTCTTTGGAAATCGAAAATATTGGATTTAATATATTATATTTTTCATGTTTTTTTTTAATTCAGGCAAAGGCAGGCTTTGAATCAACTGTAAGAAACGAAGGTACAGCTTATCAGTTTATCCACAATAAAGCCGGCAAACTTGGTAAGTATTTTTTCTTGCTCTTTGACATTTGCCTATGTTCTGGATCACATGCTTCCGTTTGTGTTAGTAAGTGGGATAGGATGATAGTGGCCTGTGCGTTGGCTGGGACAGTGAACGTGGGGTTGAACACCGAGAAGCATCTGCTTAGGCAGAGGCCGAACACCGTTATACGCATACCGGCCCAAGCCCATCCTCCACGACCGCAACTTTCCAGGCTTCCACTCACCACTACCACATCACCACTTTTTGCTCGGTGCTCCCACCGAGATTCGATCTCGGCATCTGCCCAAGTTAGAAAAATGCTCCTAACCCCTCAGACTACGGGCCGTGAGCGCTGTTGGCTTTATTTCTCCAAAACTAAAGTAGACATAATCCGGAATGTATTTATTAAACTATTGGTATCAAATTAGGCTGCCCTATAATTCAATTTTCAAAGAACTAAAATACATGAAAATAACCAAAACATACGAAATTAAAGCTGTAGAATTTGTTTCAGCCGGGATTGCAAAAACTGATGGCGTTGGAGAAAGTACTGATATTAAAAACATGGAAAATTGGTTTCTGGCGGAGGGGGAAACGGAACCTGAAATTTTTGTAATATTGGTGATGGAGCCTTTTGGCATGAGCCTAGAAGCGTAATTATTAAATGAAGGACTTCCTCCACATGAACTAGTAGTTCAAATCAACATTTGGCTGGTAGGAAGAATGGATTTTGTAAATTTTCTTCTAACCAAACACTTGAAATCTTTCACAAGTGTGTTTTATGTAGAACGCACTTTTGGAGAAATTGTGGGCAAAAGGTTTTACTCATGGGGATGTTAAGCCGGGCAATATTGCACTGGCGGATCCAAAACACGTAAAAGGCAGGTGTAATTTTCGCCTGTATGACTTTGGAGTGTCTATATGGAAGGGCTCTACACAAAAGAAGGCTACAGGTGACCTGGAATTTGTTAGCCTTGGCTTGATGCAAGCTACGATACAAGATACGCCACGTAAGATCACAGAGAAATTTGAGTACAATTGATACACTAGTTTAGACATTTAAACATAACTTGTTACGGTGCTAGGCCTAGCCAACCCCAAAGATGATAAGGAAAGCAGAGTTTTTGCCATCGCCAAATTTGCTAAAGATTTCATACCATGGTCAAAAATGTTGAAACAGTTGTTGGACCTGAAAATGCTAAATCCGAATGCAGATACACAACATCTCCGGATTGAAATTAGCGCTACGAAGGATAAATTTGTCGAGAATTTGACGGAAAATTATAAAGATATGCCACCAGGTTTGTTTACAAATAATTCATAACCCTTTCCCCAAAACAATTGATTTTGATTTAGTTTGATTTGATGCTGTGTAAAACTAGTGAACGATTTAAAAACGTCGTTAGAGGATGCTAGAGTTTCGGACGCAGATAAGGCCTTCAATAAATCCGTTCAAAAGGAATTGCGTAAGGCCTCCGATTCAAAGAAAAATACAAAGGCTGAACCATATTTGAAAAGTCCTGGTGATGAAAACTCGACTGGTGGATGCGGACCTGGCGTGAATCCAAAATGCGTTATATTATAATACACACAATTAAAAACAGGATGTTATATACATTTCTTAAAGTTGTAAACATTAAAAACTCAATCGTTAAATCAAGAAGGTTTTATATGTAATAAATAGAGATATACAATATATATATATGAAAGTAATACATGTTTTGCTTACAATACAACTCAAATTTTGGCTTATTGGATTACGAATTAAGAAGTAGCGTGTAGGTTGGTGTCCTCGGCCTTTGTGCTTTAGGTCCGTAAAACAGCGAAATGTTACGGATAGTCTGTTGCGCCTGCTTAATGACAACCTATGCTAATGAGTCGTTATTCCTACGACATTCCTACCCTTACTTTCATGTTGACCATCCGCTTTGCGGTATTGTCAAATAATGCTCCTTCTATCCCAATTTTCTTGTAAACGGCTAAAGCTTAAAATCCTTAGCTGTTATGGTATGTTGTAACATTTTACTCTACTTTGTTCTAAAACTCGTGTTGATCTGAGTTTGCTTATATATCAAATAAGCTATTCAGGTATATATACAGTGAGTGCCAGCCAAAAAAGAACACCAACAAGTAAACAAATTCTTCATTTTGCAACACCATGAAGGCATCTTCTTCGCAAAATCTATAGCTTGATTTTAAACGATTGAATTTAAAACAAAAAGTAGTGCCGTTGCTCGGTTAATTTTCATTTACCCTTCATGCTTTTTGAAAATTAATTGAAATTGCTTAAAATTGACTTGACAACAATCATGGGTGTTCTCTTTTGGCTGGCGCTCACTGTATATATTGATGTGCAGGGAGTTTGCTGAAGGCCGGATAAATTATTTGCTAATTTCCCTTACAATGGAACCTCGCGAGCTTGTACACACCAATCGGCACCATTGTGGCATATGTTATTAAGTAGTCATATAACATTGCTTTTATGCGAAAATTAGCGGCCGATATTCATTTTGATAATTTTTGAAATTTTGAAATTTTTCAGAATCCTTATGGGATTTAACACGCAAAATACGACGATTGTAAGGGGGTGTAGTGTCCGATTAATCAAAAATAATTCACGATAACCACCCTTTGAATCATTCTTTCTGCCGTGTTAAATCTCATAAGGATTCTAAAAAATTTCAAAATATCAAAAATTTCAAAAATTTCAAAATGAATATCGGCCGCTAATTTTTACATAAAAGCAATGTTATATGACTACTTAATAACATATGTGACAATGGTGCCAATTGGCTTGTACAAGCTCGCGAGGTTCCATTGTTAGGGAAACGCAAGTTTATTCGTTTTATGCCGACAACTGAATAATCTTAGATTTTTAAAAATTTCAAAAATTTCAATTTGTCCCAATATGAGCTAAATCTAAAAAAAAATGTGGACTAAAGGCAGCATTTAAATAGAATGAACATTTTTTGGACTTTTTAAGGTAGTTGGAGGTTTGGTAAATGCATCCTCCATTTTAAAAGTACGCGTCTTTTTTTAGCCCATTCTATCTGTCGCATGCAAGCAAATTCATTTAAGTATCCGCCAGCAAATAAATGACTAGCACTTATGCTTTAGCTAGTTCAGGTTTTAATGGTTCAATTCATATTAATGAATTCATTATTAGGTTTAGCAATTATTTAGGTTTTTAATTAAATTTAGGTTCTTCTTCTATTATTAACGTTGGGTTTTGAAACAGGTCTATGAATGAAAAACAGTAACCATTACAAAAAACGCTAATTTGTGCATACACCGTTAGCAAGCCGAAACTGCACTTTCTTCTCGATTCAGTTAAACGTTTCGACGTTGGACCCTTTTAGAACATTTTCAACGAGGGGAAAGTTAAGAATCAACTTACATTTTTAAAAATTAAAAAAAAAATCACACACAGACTTAACTTAAACCAATTAAGGTATCCGAGTTCACATGCATTTGCTTTGGCCGACAGATATAATAGGCGGATACAAAAGCTGATGGCGCGTACTTTTGAACTCGCAGATACGATCCTGAACTTTTTGGATTACATCAACCAAAGTCTGCAATGAAAAATTGCAGTTAGGTTGAACCAGATTTTGATGACGCCGGACGTAGAATTTGTCTTTGATTAAGTTAAACCTTAATGTAAACTTAAATTGGTAATTAAAGTTAAATAATGTAGTTCTCATATTATTCATGTTTTTTTTGCATCGGCCAAAAACTTGCCACTAAATGTCGGTACTAATAAGAAATTCAATTGCAAAAAAAAATGATGAATTTATGCAGCCTTTAGCAAACATCCTAACAAAGATTCGCCTACCTCACTAAATTCCAATTGAACTAATCAAAATATATATCCGAACAAATATATAACTAACAAAAACAAATTACCCAATTAAGTGGGTATATTATTTGCCCATCTATTGGGGCTTCACGACGAGTAAAAGTAAGGTGGAAGGGAATTTATGTGCGACAGTTGGCCATATAACCCATTAGAGCGAGATAGGGAGAACTACAGTTATAAAACACGGGCACTACGGTGAAGAATTCTTATAGATTTCAGTTTAAAAGTTCCAATATTGATCAAAATATTTCAGTTTTATAGATTCCAATAAAAATTGTATTACAAAAATTATATTCTCAGAAAGAGACAGTTGGAAAATTGGCCGTAGCTCGGTCAAGGCCACTATTCTATTTCACTAGCAATTCCTGCTACTTCTCACAATTCGACATTTTGTCGCATGGGTGTAATCGTGAAGCTAGAAACTCGTATTAACCAAAGTTTTCATATTTTTTTTACTCGAGTAAGCTGTCTTAGGGCGGTCTAATTCAGCTAGGATGGATGTGCTTGGTAGACAATTTGTGCACAATAAATATGAACCCATGAAGAAATGATGAGCCCATACAAAAATCTTTAAAATTGGCCGCGAAAGTTTGAATAAATCTTACAAAACCACTCAATGTATGCTTAATAGGGACCTTTCGCTACAATCCAAAATGATTTGGATTCGGATTCGGCTTCAGAAAAAGTGAAGCTAAGCTGAAT
>JAQFYP010001537.1:0-15207 GCA_034694865.1 Bilobella braunerae
AAACAAGTGCTCCAAAAACATACACTATAAGGGAGTTTCCACTATAAGGAAGTCTACTATATCGAAGTTTCACTGTATTTCAAAGTTTTGGTAAGCAAGAAATTTTTGGCCGTTTTCAAATTTAAAAAAATCATTAAAAATGTGACCCTTGAAAATAAAAAATTCAAAGCACGTTAGTTTTCCGGTCGCTCAGAGGCTTTGCGGCTTTGTTTCTTTTACATCTGTCGTAAGCCATAATTAGGAAATGTTAGCCTTACTGTTTCAAATCTATATATAACCATATAAACCTGTGGGTTGTGTTGATGACTTACACCAAATGTCAAATACACAATTTACTAATTGATAATCAACGAATTACAAGTTATGTGGTTACAACGAATTTTGAAACCCTGAAATTGTATTTTACTATGGTTTCAAAAGGGTCTACAAAGTATTCTGCTTTTAATAACTTTGTATAATTAAAGTGGGTTTTTCTAGTATTGTTCATGATCAGTTGTTATTGAAATACGATTAAAATTAAGATGGATTTCAAGCTGCTTAGAAAATAAAAAGTAGAGCTTGTTGATCATAGATATGGCGGACATTGTGCGTTTTGTTGGTTGTTACGTAAGTAGAGTGTATGGCGGTGTGTAGACATACCAATCTCCATGTTAAACCGATATGAGAAAAAAAAAACCTTGTTCCACCCACCCGACAAGAAATTTTTTTGGTCCCTCGAGCCGACCCCTCAAACCTCACCTAACTCATAGCCAGCCGATCCCCATTCTAAACCCAACGTAACTAAAAATAATTCAATTAATTATCTAAAACGCACCTAACTGGGCCATATGAGTTTTAATTAGCCCAACACAGGGCCATATGCTCTATACCCTATCCTACAAGCCATATGTCATTCCCATATGTATACCATGACTTTGCTGATTAGTGAACAATCGATGACCCACGTGATTAGTGACTTCTGTAACCAGTGACGTCTACTTCCGGTCTCCAATGACTGTCATATTTAATTTCCATAAAGCTATACCACAGCATGGCCATATATCCTTCATAATTTATACTGTAGAGAATATGGCGATTAATAATCAATGACCCATATGATTAGTGACCTTCTTGACAAGTGACCTCAATTCTAAGCCACACCTAATTGGACCATAACGACATTTGAATTAACCCAGTACTGGACCATATGGAAGAACTGTAAAATACAAAACGACAATTAATTAACCCATTAAATATGCAGACCAGTGATCAATCGCTGACTCATATGATTCCTTGACCTCTACTTCAGGTGAACACTAGTCGCCATCTTGAAAACCTCCCCGTCGTACAGTACTTGACTATATGGCAAACTACAAATGCCAAACGTCAATTAATTAACCCATTACCTTATGGACAAAATTTCTCAGCAATAGCACTGATCTCTTTCATCAGTGACGATGACCGTCTGGACAGTCCCCGTCTTGAATTCTTTGTATATGAGAACCCTTATGTAGTTGACTTAAGAGTTAACGATTACTCGTATACTTAACGCTCATTACCTTGAGAACGGATGTCTTAAGCCTTAGCCTGTAAAAGACCATGCTACTGGATGACTAACCAGTGACTAGACAGTGACAATTTTCTTCAGTCGCCATCTTGAATAACCGATTAAACCTTTGTCTACTACCATTTAACTCAACAGTGTGTGGAATATGTATTTTAATTTACCTTACGTCAGCTGTAAGAAGTTAAACTTGTTATAACTTGGCAGAAATTCTGAAGAAAACAAATAAAATCTCCATTACCTAAATGTAAATACGGTGAATAACAGTTAAACAAAATTTGAAAAATGAGTTTCACATGCAAGTCGTGGCTTTTAAAGTTAATTTTTCTTAATTCTTAATAACACTTAATAACGAATTAAAAAAATTGAGCTATTTTAAGGTAAATTAGGTAATGGAAAAGGCACGTTATTTGCCATTCTCTCAAAACGCATGGTCAACATCATCAACAAATTAGGTACGACCGTAGCTTTCGCCTGATAACCGCAGGTGAGTCTATGCAAATGAGGGTAGTCTTTAGGATTCCCTTAACACTGTTGGGAAACCTTATCACGTAATTTCCATATCCTCTGTCTGTGTATGCCTAGTTCACGGAGATACGGTCATACACAAGGTCAGAGGCAAGGCAATTTCTTAATAACAAAACCAACTGGAAGACGGCTGATCGAGGGATTTGAGCCCCCGTTCTCATGCTGGCCGGTGGAGAGAGGCTGAAGCTCTAACCACTCGGTCTGAAAATTTAGGCCTTTGAAGATGAAGGTTCCCTTAACAGTACTCCCGTACATACATGTATACATATCCGTAAATACATGTATATATATAGTTATGTTACAAGTTATGTTATAAGTTATGTACAGTCGTTAAGTCGTTAAGTATGTGGCCGGGCTTCAAATATAAGATAAACAGTAAAAATAGTGTCGTGTCGTTAAATAGGTGCCGGGATTCTAATAGTATTTTGTGAAATTTCGGTAAGTGTGTACTCCGCTTAACGTAAATCCACATAAAAAGGTAATCAGTTTAACATAAACCAATTTGTGATGGCACGGTTATGAGGTTTCACCTATAAATTATCCGGATAAGCTCAATCCTGATAACCTAAAACTCCGGATAAGCTAATATTGAAATGTCAATGAAGGGCAATTATAGATGCTACAACATATCCAACGCAGTCACTTGTTTAGTTCTAAAAGAACAAAAGATGCAGTCGTTGTAGCCATCAATCAATTGTCAAATATTGCTGCTTCTTGATGACTGTCCCAGCTCAATCACAGATTATTCCAAATCTGATCAACGTTAAGTTGGCCTTTCGCCCGTTCACAACCAGTGTTGTTCAACCAATTGATATTGGAGTAATTTAAAGAAAACTACTACCGACGCGAAATATGGGGCGGACTTATGCACTTATACTTATATTTGGTATACTATGAGGTTGGCTATGAGGGTATAAGGCGTATTTGTCTTATTCCGCTAACGTAAACTCCGGATAATGTGAACAACTAGGGCCTTCCTCTTCAGGTTTAGGTCGAGCGGAGTACATGTAGTTATTTCACCTGGCTCGTTTTGGGTATTATAAAATTTTGTGGAACAGACGATTTCCTAGCGATTTTTTTACGTTGTTTTGACGCAGCGCAAAGGTCCGCCGTCTTATGACTGGCAAATTTGTAATTCAAGTTTTTCTAAATAAAAAAGAAACATTTGTATAGCGAAATAAATCTGACTCTATCTGAGCGATAGAGTCAGATTTGCAAATTTTGAATTCATGTACATAAACCCGTCTTGTTACGCACGTACAGCTTCCCATTGTCTAATTAAAAGAATACGTTTTATTTCGAAATAGTACGTCATTTAATGAGTATGATTTGGTTTGACACTAAATCGTATAATTCAATTATAGCTAATTTATAAGAATTTCAACAAAACATTAATCTTTCTCCGGTGAAGGTTGTGAGAGAATGAATTCAAAATTTTCAAACCAGTGCATGGTACAATTCAAACATATACTATTTGACATACTTACTGTATTTTATATTTTTTTGTACACGTATGATGTATTGCGTCATCCGGTCCAACCTTTATCAATTAAAAAAAATAGATTCAGTTTACAAGTCGACAGGACTGCTCCAGAATTCCAAAACATATCACAAATTCCACTCGGTTTTATTACATCAATTTATGCAATGATTATAGGGAAAAATTGAATAAGAAAATGGGTTACTTTGAGAACCCAAGCTGTTCACTCGTATAAAAATTAAATCTCTAATTCACACTATAACACGCAAACCTGCAGAAATGATAGTCCTACCATGAAATAGTTGTATGCAATAGCAAATTCATAGGAACGTTAATACATTTTTAATATTGTAAAATATTAAACTTGTAATATCTCTCAAACCAGTATAACCATTGAGTTGACAAAAATAATTAATTCAAAAATAGATTTAATGATGTATAACTTAAGCAAATCTGATTTTGCGTGAATAATTTGCGGGTTAAAGGAAGGAAAAGTCTGGGGCATAATAATTTTAGACCGTAGACTGTTTAGAAATTTAATTCTAAACTTATAGTTAACCGTGCTCTCAGGCACTCCTTTTCGAATTCAAGTAATCCGCTTTTTTTTGTAATTGAGCTTTCAGTCCTTGTTTTATCACCAACACTGCATACAACTTAGCGTGTTCTGTTTACCTTGCATTACTATTGAAATTTTCAAGTCTTTTTTTACTGTTTAGAGAGACAGTGTTCTCAGGCTCCGTCTGATTTCTTATTGAATTTTGAAAATTTTGCATTGTTTCCATAAGTTTTACCAGTGAATGATATGAGAGAACTTAGAGAGGAAAAAATAACCTCCGACTATTGCAACGCTAAAGTCTACCGCACTAACAACATTTATTAATTTTTTTATACCCATTTTACCGTCGCATAATTGAAGCATAATATTAGTGATTTAAATTATAATCAACAATCTTTTAATTTACATATAAGTCCGAGACAAAGAAAAGATATCGAGCTTGTTGCCAATTTTGAACAAAACTACATGAAACGGTTACTTTGCGGCAATGTGGCTTCTTAGTAGTTTTTAGTCATCGGGAATTTCCAACTTGCAGCAAATCCCTGCTTCGTAGGCTCCAAAATTATAATTTGGGACTAATAAAAGACCGCATAATTGTGCATCTGCGTCTTGACACCATTCGGCAGCATTACATTTTATGTTTTGATGGGCTTGATTTGCTTCCAATCCGTAAAATCCTCTGCTGCACATTGTGTATTCAAATCTTGTAGTCGTGCATCTGGACGTATGATAAGGGTCATTATGGTGCGTCGTCATAGTACAGGATAGTTCGGAGCCAAGAATTTTCGTGTATCTCTTGCCAATGATTGGAACGCTTTTGGAGCATAGAATGCTTTGTTCAGATGCGCTATTTACGGTACGCCCTCTTACAAATGAACCCGATGGGCAAATTGCGGCCTTGACCTTCCAATTGGGATCGATGCCTTTTTCGGTTTCGGCAGATATCCAGTATGTGAAGTTTGTTTTTTCAGAAGCCAAACCGAAAGCATCAGAGAATGATTGACCAGCATCTACTGCATCGTTGACTTTGGCAGAAAGAAAATCCGTATAGCGTGTAATTGACAAGGTTCTATCAAACTTCTACAACAAAAAAAAATATTGGAGTGATGATGAACAAAAAATTGTGCTTTGCTACGTGTATTGTATTCTATTTTACATTTCTTTTCCTGTAATGTGCGATTACTTCTTCTGGGGTTCCCACTTGTCCATCATGATCAATCTGTAGAAATATTAAGATTAAAAATAATTACCTTGACTATGACAGAAATAATATACTTGTATATCGTCAAAATTGCACATCATTTGATTTCAACACAAAATTAAAAATAACCAATAACTGTGCCGATGTTATTACGTACCGTATATTGCTTTGCAAGTCTACTCATTATATATTTAATAGCAGCCTCGTTCAGGTTACCGTTTTCGTCAAGACTGTCAGGAACCCGGCTGGGATATATCGGGTGTTGCTGGAAGTTAATCAATGTCGATATTTTAAATATTAATACTTAACGTCGTTCTATATAAGTAATTATACAGGAACACATTAACTCTGTATATAAATAACTTGAAGATCAATTCAATTACCAAAGGACTCATTCATGCCAAATCCTTTTATTTTTTTATTTTTTTTTATGTTTTATTCACTATATTCATGTAAGTATAAATATTACCTCGCAGCATATGACCAAAGCTTGAGTGTATGAACTTGCAGAATTTGTAACCCCACACACAGCATTATTTTCACCACAAGGTTGTTTGTGACACATCTGGCCATCCCAAATTTTTGGACCCCAGTCTTTCCCGTCTCCACAAAAATTGTACCTCTCACCATTAGAAGTTGGACCACAAGTATAGAAATCGTTCCCTCTTTGCAAATTAGGGCAAACACGGGATGTACCCATAATCAAGACTTCCAACTCCCCAATCTCAGGAGGCACTTCGCTGCAGAGTATCTTGAAGTGGTAAAAGAGTAGTGAAGTTTCTATTCCTCTCACATATGTGTTGATGGGGCACATTATGAATGTTTCCGGGTATTTACTTCCAACTTGCAATTCCTCGAGGAGCCACATTTTTCGATTGTAAATTGGGGACATTATGTCGCTCAACACTTTATTTGGAGGTAGGTTCTTCTGAAGATTGAGGTCAAATAGCACTGACATTTCGTTAGAAGATTCTTCAACTCGCATCGTAATTCTTTCCGTCTGAAATAAGATTTACTGTCAATGTCAATGAACTTAGCAATAATCATAGAACTTCAAAAAATTCTCTATTTCAATTAATTTTATTCTCAAGTTATGACGTGTAACAATAAAAAAAAAAACAAGCCCTTATAAGATCGTTTAACGATGAATCTTCAAATATACTTACAATTTAATTTATTTTTCATGTTTGGCCTCCTTGTGCAACGCTAATGCTAGAAAGTAATAATTACCTATTACTACAACCAACATACCTCAAACATTTTATGGATTTCAAGAAACTCGGCCTCATTTTCGGCAAGTGAGTCTTTGAGCGTCTCCGGGACCTAAAACATTCCAGACTTTTAGTTACTTAAAATTGTATGTTAATACTTTATATCTAATATGGAAGTTATTCCCGCAAAACTTTTGCACTGATAGTTGTTCAACAATTTGTAATAGCAAGGTTGAGTGCTATGAAAATGAGGAGACTCACCTCTTCTGAGTAACAACATATGAATCCTATGACCGACCAGTTCGGGAGAAATTTTTTTAGTATAAATCCACAAACGGTTGAATTTTGCACGCAGTACGAATCCCCACCGTCTTCTTCGGCACAGGTAACTCCACGATCAAGCAAGGAATTTCCGTATAGTTCCTCATCATCGCATACAGTGATTTCTTCCGGGGTTCTCATTCCCGATATAAATGTGTTTTCACAAACTTTGCATTTTGGGAACGGAGCTTCAATACATCCAACCTCTGTATCTTCCGGAAAGCAGATTTTTTGTTCACATTCCTGGTGCTCATTTTCAGAATAGCTCACTTCTGTGACATGAACTTCCTTTGAGCAAAGGAGCTGCTGCCCGTTATAGCCCTGAACAAAAAAGTCTGGCGGGCAAACCGCAAAGAAAAAACCATAATCCCCTTCCCCTGTAAAATAGGCGTTGGCGAAAGTGTCTCTGAGCGAGTTATTGAAATGGTTCTTGATGTTTTCTTCTAGAATTGCCGATGACGATTGCTCACTGCTTTCTAGATTGGCCAACGAGACGAACACCACATTCTAGAAATATGAAATAAATTATACTAGTTATTGTATTGCATTAATTTACATTTGCAGTGTAGTGTAAGGACTAAAGATATTTTTTAAACTCGGTAAATGTACATTTTTGTATTTTATAAGATTAAAAATATATATAAATTTGCCTAACCAGCATATAATTTTACCGAACAAATTGACATCCTGAACTTGGATTTATCATACTTATCTTTTATTTATCATACATATTTTTTTATAATCTTTAATTATGTATTTATGCATTCTCTATTTTGATAATATAATGTAATTTGTTGAGAGGACAAGTGGTTAATGGTACAACGCTTTGCAATTAAATTTGAGCAATTATAAGGTATGATGGTTATAAGCAGCTGGATTTTACTAAAGACAGCAAATTCAAAATTATTGCTAAAGCAGCATGATTTAAAGGTAAAGTTGAAGTTGTAGAATTAAAATTTAATAATTTGCCAGTAATCCCACAAGTACAACTTTTTTATTGTATGCTAAATTTGTGTAAGTTGTGGTATGTTTATTACCTGTGATACTAGGTTGCAGCAAATGACACCTAAGGCCTGTTCGTCTTCCTTAGTTATTTGTAAAACTCCGCAAACGTACTGATGTGTGGGACATGATTTGTAGGGCATGCAATCATGGCAAGATGGTTCTCCAAGTACTCTCGAACTTGCACAAGAGTAGCCAAGTCTGCTGAAGCCTTGCACACCGTACTTTGTGCAGACGGTTATTTTAGAAAGTCTACAATAAAAATAAAATATTATAAATGAAATAATGTCATTCAAAGTACGCAAAAATTTAAAAAAGTAAGTTACACTCCATCCCGAACACATCTGTATGGCATTGACAAATTTGCCGGGGGTAACTCCGGGATATCCTCTGAATCATCATCTTCGTCTGATCCTTTTTGATTTGGGTCGTCTACTTCATTTTCTTCGCTGTACTCAATGTACTGATCTTCCTCCTCCTCACCGGATTCCTTGCTGTTATTATCATCATTTTCAGGCATACAAGGCTTTAAGCTCCTGATACACATCGAATTTTCAAATCGGAAAGAATCCTTTGCTTCAGACAAAATTCTCGAACAAATTAACATATCATTTCCAAAGGCCTTGATTTCGTATCCGTCCTGGCATAAGTGGGCGGAAAATTCCGCGTCATCGTAAGTTAACTCCAAACCGGCAAATCTATCTTGAACAATATCTGTGATCGACGTCCGAAGAATCTGTTTGTACAATATTGGTAGTCCAGCCAAAAATAAATTGTAGTTCGAAAACGTATCAGACCCGAACGGCAAACTCATGTCTAGTTTTTCATTCACCTGGAAAATATATTGAATGTTATATTATTTAGGATTAAAAAAAAGCATTTGAAAGAATTAATCATTAATCAAAGGTTGCGGCATACCGTTATCCATCCGCTATCTCCATCAGTTCCATGTTGCTGAAAAATCGTAAAACAGCAAGCAAGTACCATTAATAATGTGCACGGAGACATTTTGAAGTCGATTTACTATTATTTGAAATCAACTGTAACCAAAAAAATCCCGGTTCACAACTGAATGAGGAAGAGGTCATTTGCCATAACTAACAATCAGTATTAAAAAGCCCTTAACCTATATTGTCACAAACTTTATTATTCCGTTGAATTTTTAAACAATGTGGTGCTACTGACGTAACCAGTCTTTCCGGGTTTGTTTCTTTGAATATGCAGAATGCCAATAATGCATGTCAGAAGGAGAAAACAACAAATTATTGAAGAACAATTTTGTGAACAGAATGCAATAAGATGGTAATGTGTTTATTTTTTGCAACCTGACAGCTTCATAGATAAAAAAAAAGTTGTAGAGCTAGTTATTCATAAAAACACCAAATAGTCAAAAACGAGTCATGCAAAATTAAAGAAATTCATAAATTTTTTCTTATTAACGCTAACATTTTATCATTCACATTATAAGAAATTAAGGACTAATTTGTGCCAATAGAAAAAGCACAGATTACTAAACGTAATGTATGTTGTAAAATATAAAATATTTAATTATTTTTATTCTTGATCACTTGCGAATTCCTATTAATGTATCATTTTTGAACTCGGTTTAATTGAACATGGTAGTTTTAACTCAGATTAGGTTGTTATAAAAAGGCGGCGATTTGGGGGTCAACGGGAGTCCAAGATAAAAGTGTCATATAAAAATATTATCCACGGTCAGAAGAGGAACAACTTTTCCAAAAATCATATTTCATATTATCATAGAACAATATCTTTCACCTTGACCTTCGACCTTCACTCGAGCCGCTTGGGATTAAACAAATGTAAGCGTGAACTGGGTCGAATTAAGGAACACATAAGACCATAGATTTGAGATATGTTGAGAGGTTCTTGACAATCGCGGTACTACTCGGATGAATGAACGGACAGACAGCGTAAACATAAAGTAGCTTACGCTACTTAATAAAAAATTAAAATGGGGTGAAAACAAGGCACGATAATATTTAAATTCCTACCACCCGACTTTGCACAGGGGGCCGAGGGGTTGTGATTTCCCACGTTTCCCTGGTTTCAAATTGCCCAGTGTCACGGTATATTAATTGTTAATTATACTGTAAATGTACTCATGTTTATTCTACTAGCAGCACCGCATATAAACCATTTTTCAAATATGGTTAGGGGTTGGGGTAATCATCTAAATGCGTGGTACGGGTAAGGACCCGAAAGTCAACCCGTACCGGAGTATGTTGAAATAACCCAATTTTTTGGACCTCTTTCTTAGGACCTCTTTTTTTTACCTCTTTGTTTGGACCTAATGCGCGTGCTTCAATTTATTATAATGGCGTGCTTCCTGTAATTTTACCCGGGCTCCCAGCCTCGAACGTAACCCACCGTGATTATAGCTTGGTGAATTTACTTAAGGTTTAGGTTAAATCATTTTATTAAGATTGGTTTAAGTGATTGATAAATTGAACTATTTTAAACAGACCCTTTTAGGCCCTGTATTAAGTAGCGTATTAACTACTTTATGGGAATGTTTTGTCTGTCCGTTCAAATAAGTATTGAACGGTTTGTCAATTTTGAAATCTGCTATCGGGAGAGTATTCTCGGAGTCATGACTGAGGACAAGTTCGGGAGGGGGGTCTTTTGGGGGTCTGCTCCTTCGCTCTGACCCACAAATTACCCCCAAAACCGAAAGATCAGATTTTTTATTTTTTTTTACAAATTCTTTCTAAAATTAAACGTTAGAGCCTGAATGACCAAGGTGACCCATGACCCCAAAATTCTCCCAAAACCGACAAATATGTATTTGTCGACATTTTTCTATTTTACTTGAAATGAAAAGTTAGAATAGTCTCAATGACCGAGTAACCCCTGACCCTCATTTCAAGACCCCCAAATTGACCCAAACAATCAAAAAATTGGATTTTTCAAAAAATGTGTAGTTTTATACGAAACGAAAATTAATGATAGTCTTAAAGGACACAATGACCCCGTCCCCGTCCTCTTGATATCTATGGCCCAGTAATTGACCACCATTTGCTCATACGAGTATACGATACATGGTCACGTGCGTTTGCAACAGTTTATTTTAGGTCCATTTATTCGTTAGGTCACATTATATTTTTACGGTGTTATATTGTTAGATCAGTCAGGTAATTAGCATAATGCTCATGTTAGGTTAGCTGAGGCTTGCTGCTTCATGTACGGTAACATTAACAATTATTCATGTCACTAATGACCTTTCATGTTAAGTGGGAGATGGAAATCAGACGTAAACAATTAACTATTTTGTCAAATCCATTGGTAACTAATTAAATTGAAATATTTCAGTACGCGTTCATTTGTAAGTTTTGGTTGCCCAAATAGGAAACGGCTGTTTGTTAGTAGCAACTAGTATCTTGAAAAATATCCAATTAGAATAAATATTAAAGTTTTATTATAAATTAAGTGAATATACGACAAACAAGCATCAAGGTAAAAATTTCATATTTTGCTTGCTGAAACTACATTCTTTTTCATTAGTTTAAAGATACATTTTTTTTCATTAGTATAAAGATAACTTGTCTACATAAATATGCCTACTAGTTTTTCTGTAGTTCACTTAAAATAAGGTAGTTGAGCTCAAAAAAATTGTGTTGGCCATCGAGTTCAGAAGCGGAATCTATACGTTTTAGTTCATTTGAAAACTATAGAAGGAAATGTGCAAAAAAATGTGATGCTGATTTTGGCGCTTATTTTCATGGTCTTAGGTACATAATTAGCCGGAAACGGCTTCTCAATTTTGTGCGTCAAAGTGTCAGTTTTTGAACGAGGTATTGTGGTGACTTGTAGGTGCTCCCTAGCTAGAGTTTTAGGCACATTTCCGGACTCAAAATTTCTCCTAAGATAACATTGTCACTTTAACACCATGGCAAAGCTTCCCCTTAAATTGATAAATTTCTAAAGTTGACAGATTTTGTTTATTTTTCTAATTGAAAATTTGCAATTTGTCATCTTCTATACGTTTATTATGTACATCTCTACCGTATGGATTTTTTTTTGGATATTTTCACTCAATGGATATTTTCACTTTGGATATTATTTCATTCACCATTGTAATTGCCTGTTTTTGTGCGTAGCGGTTGCACAAAAATTCCATTCCACCCGCCTATAACTCCTCGCCCAGCTTCGCAGATGAGCATTCAATATACCAAAAAAATCATTTCTATAAAGAATTAAAAACGGGTGCAACCCTTTCCTTCTCCGACCTACGTGACCCCTGGCAATTCCTCACATGACTCCCAAATCCGAAAACACGGGTTTTCGGGCTTTTGCTAGTTGGATATAACCACATATGGAACCCGATTAAGAAAGGAAGGCTCCGTTTCTCAATTTTTAGTTTTTTTTTTTATTCATATATTTTTATTTTCAGAAATGTCCTATTTTGTTTATTCAGTCATTAGTTTGTGTACTTTTCAGTTTCGTTTAGTTGATTAATAGGTACTTAATTTCATTCAAGCTCGATGAGTACGAGTATCATCGCATGTACATGAATGTGTGAGGCAGCCCTGACTCCCTATTTTTGACAAAATTTCCACTTCTGTCCAGAAATCTGGCTTCTTCCTTTTTCTGCACTTGACCTAAAATTCTGTGGTTGGGGTTACACGATCGGCGAGTGTTGGCCATGATGTTTAATTGGAACATCTCAAACTTTTTAGTTCCAATAAAAGTTGAGACCAAATGAGTGGAAAAAGAGCCAATTTTGGACGCTTGTTTTCATTTACTTTTAGAATCATAATTGACTTTGAAGTTGTGCCCCAGGGTGTCTATTTTCCATCGAGGTATTGCGGTCACTTGTACATGGTGGTTCCTGTCCAGATCCTTATGACACTTACGAAACCGAAATTTCCCAAAAAATAACATTGTCACAATTTCACTCGTTAAAATGCCAATTTTTACGAGTTATAAATTTTTGGAATAAGTACCTAGGTCAGCTCCCCAATGATGAATTATGTAAGTTGTGAAAACGGTAGTCTCATTTAGTAAGTAGCGTATTAGCTAATTTATGGGAACGCTCTGTCTGTCTGTTCGTTTGTGCAGTAACTTTCGATCAGGTTGAGTTTTTTCTAGGCACTAGGGGTCAACAATGAAGTCAAGTTTGAAAATGGGTCACATGTACCTTATGTTTTCGTTTAGTCCGTCCGTCCGAGTACATTTTATATCTCAGGAACTAAATACATGGCAATATCTCAAAGCCGTTTTCGGAAATAAGTTGCTTGATATCCGACCCACATCAATTTTATTTTAGTTTGACCGTAAGTGACCCCCTTGGGGTTTAAAGATCAAGGTCAATGATATCGTTCTTTGACAACGTGAAATTTTTTTTTCTTGCTACTTGACATTCGCCTATGGACTGGTCAACATGATTCCTTGTGCGAGTGAGTGGGGGAGGGTGTTCTTCACCTGTGAGTTGACTAGGAAGTTGTGAGGAGTGAGAAGAAGGGCTTTTTGCTTAACAGTGAACGTGGGGTTGACCGCCGAGGGACATCTGCAGCGTGCAGAGGCCGAACACCGTTTTTCGCATATCGGCCCACGACCGCAACTTTCCAGACTCCCATTCACCACCACCACACCGCCACTTTTTTCCTGTGCTAGTGCCGGGATTTGATCTCGGCACCTACCCAAGTTAGGACAAAGGTCCTAGCCCCCCGGACTACGGGCCGTGGTCTACAAAGTAAAAAATGACCTCTACAAAACTTGTTCCTTTTTAGAAGGCAAACAACATTTATATAGGACACTTTTCTTTGTGACCCCCACATCACACGGGTCACCGGTGGACAAGGGGTACGGGGTCATTGGGACACATTTCACCGTCTACGGTCACGGTCGCCAGGCTGAGTGGTATACCGTCGCCGAACACTCCGAAGACCTATTAGTCGATTTTTTATTCATATGGCAGGCGGCAGAGGGTTCTACGCCAACTACGTCTTGCATTTTCTCCCGGATTAACTTGAGGTCCACTGCACGTACGAGATTCCCTGAAGGGTATTGGTGACGAGAATTTAAAATGGGCTTCTATGACCTTGACCTGTATTGCGTCTAGAGGTCAACTTGGGGTCAAGAAGAAATAGGGTTTCCCCTTAAACGTATTGGCAACAAGAGTTCAAAAATTGTGTCCTGTGACCTTCAAATGTCATGCTGTAGCCTTTAGAGGTCACAAAGAAATTAAATTTAAATACTAATTGTAATTAACTAACTACGTCGACTTTTCCAAAGTCTGATGGTCAAAAAATCTGCTTCAGCGACCATGAAAACCTCCAAATTGACTTTTTCTGCTAATAATTAGCGGAATTAATTATTAATGATATCATAATGCCCAGAAAGCAATTAAAACTACTATTAGTTTGGTCAAAAGTTTTAATTTTTCGCATTGCTTATCGGGCCGTAAATTGTGCATAATGAAAAATCGACGAATAGGTATTCGGAGTATTTGGCGACGGTATTACGGCGTGTCAGAAGCAAGTTGCCCCGGTGGCCACTCCCGGAGGGAAGGGCGTGGGTTCCTTTGCGCAGCCGCACAGGTAGCACGATTCCATGCTATAATCTCTAAAAAAAAATAATCTCTGCAAAAAAATCTATAAAATAAAAATCTCTAAAATAAAAATATCTGCATTTAAAACTTCACTAAAGATAAAGATAAGATAAAGAATTCTGTAATTACCATTTTAAAAATTAAAACAATACCAAAACTAAGAAATTTACTAATATTCGACTAATGAATGGATAACAGGCCCTTACACTAACTTTAGACAGATCACAAATTACAGTTTCCGCTCGCTTAGCAATTTGTTATCTGTTATAGTCCGTTTTTTTTGGCAAAAAAGTTTATTTATTTCAATTTTCGGAATTTTGCTCCCGTGCCTACGCGGTAACATCCCAACTTATCAGTGTTTGTCTGCATCGTTCGTAATTTTCAGTTAAACGCAACCAGTTCCCCAGATATTTAAAAAATCATGTAATGTGATATGATTAGGAGTATGACTGATCGAATTTCTAAAAAATGGTCAGAGAATTGAACTAAAAACGTTGAAATAGATGTTTGATCGTAATTTGGATCATATCTTTTGGTATAAATTGTTCCCAAAGGATTCAAACAGGCTTGTGTCTGGAATCTGTTCACAGCTCAAGACTTGACTAGGCTTCTAAAATTGTGACGGATATCATTCTTGATCATAGTTTTCTAATTGAATTCTTAATTGAATATTAAAACGGATTCTAAGCACGTGGGCCAATTTGCCCTCGATCTTGGTGCACGGTTTTCAACTTCGTTGCTGTTACCAGCAGCAATTAGCAAATTTTGAAATAAATAAACTTTTTTGCCAA
>JAQFYP010001538.1:0-15206 GCA_034694865.1 Bilobella braunerae
AAAGATGACGCGTATATTTTCAAACTTTCCAGGGGTCACACTCCTCATATCCAACTTCCCGTAAGAATAATTTCATACTGAAGCACTGTCATTATGACATAACGCAATAATGATTTTTTTTTAATTTTTAGTGGACCGACCTCAAGTGAAGCCAAGTTTCTGGATCATCGTTTTTTGGCCACCAATTTTGTGGTTGGTGGGTCAGGCGTTGGTAAGTCATCAACAAGTAATTACAAATTAATTAGAAAACTAATTAATTAACTTTTAATTAGGAAATTAAAAACGCTCCGATCCAATCAATAACTAATATTGATCTATCCCTGTTGTTCTATTTAGGAATGAGCGTAGCTGCAGTCGTTTGCACCGGAAACTTGCGCATTGTGCCCGTAATAAATGAAGCTATATTAGAGAATTCTGTCGAATGGGCACAACTATTTTCAAAGTACATTCTTTCAGAGCTCGACTTACTTTTAGCTGCTGGAGGTGAAGTTTGAATTATATTTTGCACTATAAGAGTTTGTAAATATAAGCGTCTATAATTTTGATAATTTTTTGTTAGTTTTTAATTGTTCTCAATTAAAACTTTGCTAAAGAAATAGACATAATATAAATACCTTGCATTGAAGTAACGTTAGTCTGTACAATGTACACGTCTTTAGGATTGTAAAATTTTTCTCACACTAGCTTAATAGTTTATGCACACCGCAATTTGGGGTTCAATTTCCATGGCACTTTACTTCTTAATTTTTTAGAGTTTGGTGGGGAAAAGAAACTTAAATTTCAATTACTTGAAAACGGTATCATTTATGACTTCTAATCCTCAAACTTATATTGGCAACATTTTCATCAAGGCTAAAAACTTCACAATAATACGTTTGACCTAGATACATTTATTGCGTTAAATGTACTTTGATTTAACTATACAATTAAACCGATGTTTCTGATTTTAAAACACCATGAACAGGCAAAAGATATAATGCTTTGCAGAGCTCAGCTGAATATGAAATTATGAACATTATAGTTTCGGATACTTATAGTTTCGGATGTTAGTTCAGTAGCCTGTTAAGTTCTTTTATTTTATGTACCTGATTTTAACTTCATGGATTAAAACTTTCAGTGTGTTTGATACGTTGGCAAATGAAAGGTGGATTAATTAGACATTTCTGTGATAGTAAGTGATGACATCACATCATTTTCACATTAGCTTGCAAGTTCTCAAAGTGCATAATGGTTTCATTTGAAGTTTGTAGAATTTGTAGTTGAACAGAACTTTAATTTGAACATTTTCGTTTATTTCAATGCATTTTTGATGTTCACCCTTATTTTTTTTCTAAATATTATCTACGTTTATGCAGTTCAATTTTCCAGCTATATTCTAAACCTATAAATATTTTCGTCACAATACAAATAGGAAAATTTAGCTCAATTGGATTTACTGTTGGAACTTTTACAACTCTTGTGATTCGTTTGTATAGAATTCATTCTTCCTGCTGCGGAACTTTCTGCAAAGTAAGTTGATGTAAAACGATAAGTTGGTGGTTGGCGGTTTGAGATAAGGAGAAGCGGTAGCGGTTGGTTGGTTGCCGGTTGTATGGGAGGTTGTAAGGTTGGTGGTTTGAGATACGGAGAAGCGGTAGTGGTTGGTTGGTTGCCGGTTGTATGGGAGGTTGTACGGTTGGTGGTTTGAGATAAGGAGAAGCGGTAGTGGTTGGTTGATTGCCGGATAAAATATACTAAAATTCAAAGACAATGAATAAAAGACATGGACTAGTGTAAAATTCGACGTGCAGAATGCAACTTGTAAGAACAAGTGAGTTATTTATTTTGAAAATTGGAAGGAAAATTTTATGATTTGCAATTACATTTTGCAATTCTGCCATTCGTTGTACTCTGCAGAAGTCATGGGCAAGATTATCCAACACATTAAAGAAGCTCCAATATTGCACTATGCAAGATCGCTTGGCAACGATTCAGTGAACTTTTCTATTAGGTTATGTATTATGTAGTGGCGGGGTTGGTCTAGTGGATAGTACAACTGTCTCTCAACACTAATTATCCTGTGAACGGAGGTTCAATTCCCCCGATCAGCCACAAGAAAGTCGTTGCTATTGGCTTTCCACTTAAGAAATTACCTTTCCTCTAACCTTATTTATGCCCGTATCTCTGTGATTAGGCAGCATACCCAGAGGATATGGAAATTATTCAATAGGATTTCCAATAGTCTTGTGAGAATTCTGATCCTAATTTGCATACATGCTAATTAGTCTTTTCTTCCATATCACTACCCATTCCCTTACATGTTGACGAGTCGCTCTGTGGGAGTCTCAAATTACGCTCCCTTAAAATTTTTTTTCGGACATAAATTACATTGTTACATTGCTAAAATACATAGCAAAAAATTTGTGCTAAACTTTATAGTAGGTAACGACGTTTTATACTTAAAACGGAGTGATTTCTGTTATCGCATGTTCAATAATAAGAAATTTTTGTTTTATTTTATTTAATTTACGTTTGCTGCAGTTGAATTGTTGCTACTAAACCAAATTGATGACTATGCCACGCTTTGAGAGGGTTAAAAAAATTTTGAGAGGGTAAGTAAGCAGCTTCGCCAAAGCAAATCTTACACATTTAATATTTAAGAAACTTTGAAATTTAGTTCATAAATTAAATAATTCAAGCACCCATCCCACTAGAAGGGTATTGCCATAATTATTCACATTTTTTACAAGGCCTGCTACACTAAATGTTCTTGCTACTAGATACTTTGAATGAAAAAATTCACTGCGAATTTACTGCACGAGGTGTTTTGAACAAAAGACAAAAATTTATTCATCTCAGCTCGGCTCGTCAAAATGTGACGCAGTAGTATCTTGAAAAACAAGGTTTGCTTACGTCTATTCTTCAAAAAAATTAGAAAAATGAGAATGAAATTGTTTAAATTATTAAAATGTAAAATTACTTGCTACTTACAGACGTTGCTTGCACTAGAGTATTAATAATTTCAAAATCATGGAACACAATTCCTCAAAATTTCATGCCAGGAAACATACTGGAAACAAGTGGCATACTAATCTGGTGGTCTTGTTCTCAATGGTTCCTCACCGCCAAACGGAGTTCGAAACTCGGTTTCCCCGTGGGGAAATAAACGTCTACGTCTAGCCCAAGAACCATAGCGTCTTCGATCCAGTGCTAACAGTGAAATTGTAATAACACTATATCCCGGAACGGTCTCTCGACTGTTAGGTTCACTCAAGGTTAAGGTTAAGTAGTGTTAAAGTTAAGGTTAGGTTAGGTTAAATAGGGTTAAGGTTAGCTAAGGTTAATTGTGGTGGGGAGCGGGGCGTATGTCCGGTTAAGGAGCTCTTTATGGACTAATTTATCTCTCATCCATCTGCGTGCTTGTTATATCCTCTATTGGAATATATTCATACATATATACTCAGGTAAGTGTTTCCATGGTGACGATAGTAACGTGTTTCAAACATTGGTTACGTTGCCAACTTGTATTGGTTAGACGTTATGTATTTCGTCAAGCATTCGGCATGCTAGTTTTCTGATGTATGTCAAAGATTTAAAATTGTAAAAACTTTTTTAAATAAATAAATAATTTAGACTAATTAAAGTATAACTTTTTCATTAATTAATTTCCTGCTTTAAGGAGAAAAACAAACAGATCGCCTTCGTTTAGCGGGATTTTATACCATGCTTATAAATTTATTTTATTCCGAATTATATTTTATAAAATTTATACAGTTTTGAAAGCCAAACACAAAAAAGCGGACATTATTCTCGGTAAAATGAAATTGGATAGACTAGATTATAGCCTGTGCCGCCCTCGCCTTGTTCAAGTGAAATTGTTGAAACAGCAAGATAAGTGTGCAATTTTGGGGCAAGGGCAATTACTCATGAGGGACGCTAAATTTGAAAGGGCTTTCATCAACTCAGAATTAACCAAATTGGAGCGAGTGAAAAACGAAAAGCTACGCCAAAAATAAAAAATACTCATGGTTTCACCTCTTTTATCAAAAATTAGGATCCGGAACGGCCTAACGACCTTAACACTGGAAATTGGTACTCAAATTTTAGAGTTAATCCGGAAGGGGCTGAAATCGACATTGAAAAAAGTTCCTAAATGGTGGTTTAGGTTAGGTTTAATGGAATCTTGGCAAATATTTTTTACATTCAAATTTTAAAAATTTAAATCAAATGTTTAATCTTGGAGTAAGAAAAATGACTCATCAATCTTGTTGTCCCCTGAGGGGCTTTAATAACCTGTATGTAAATTTAAACTAGAGTTAGCAATTCTTCCTGAGAATATTACTTGTCATTAATTTAACCTCAATGCTCTAGCTCAAATGTAATAGCAACACTTAGCTTGGAACTTTAAAATTTTTAAATTTTGCAGTTTAAACTGTGACACTGTTATAAATTTTTCATTTTATCACCACCAAACTCTGTCATCTTATTCAGCCTTAGTCTTATCTAAAATATGTGTATTATACTCTGTCTTAAATTAAGTCAGTGATTGCTTTGGGGTTCCATGGGCTTTTGTGTCGGTTGGGAATCAGAAACTTTAAAAAAATACAAAGAATTACACCCAAGGCGTTTTTTTTATTTTAAAGGCACTTACTTACAATTGACACGTATGTGAAAGATCACTAAACTATATAATTGTACGTACAGCCCTCATCTTCCATCAGTCTCTACATTTAGCTCGGCTTCTGTTTCAAGATGAAGTGTACTAAAGCATGTATTTTGCTGTGCCATCTAAGTACATTTGTGTTTGGGATGAACTTCGATAAGCGTCTGTTAGAAATGCTTACAGGAAAACTGGATCTTGGGAACTTAAAAACATTTTCTGTAAATAGAGACAAGGTAAATTACAATAATTGGCTAATTTTTGATAAATTAAGAGTGATAAAAGCTTGAACCTGTAAATCTAGGAAGTACATTTCAATTAAATAACGATTTAGCTCTAATTTATGAACAACTTGTTTTTTTTATTTGACAAGTAGTCGAAGACTGAACAAAAATTCTGTTGTTCTCCACAATTACCTAGACACAAACAATCTAACAGTTAATGTTAAAGTGATTAGTTTAGAGTTAACTAAATAATTCACATAGCTAACGCCTAAACTTTTGTTCAATTTATAGCTCGAAATGTTTGCCGAAGGCTACCTTGCATACCTGGCACAATGGATGTCTGACAATCCGAATAAACCTGAACGCCCTCAGAGGCCTACAAACACTCGATTCGTTGTGAGTTTTGTAGTAATTGTTAAAGACTACGACAAAAAAGACGAAAAGAAGACGAAGTACGATAAGCCAAAATACTGTTTACTTTCATGTAGCAAGTACAAAGAAGACTACTTTGACGAAACTTATATGACTCAACGCGTGATATCAGTTGCATCGAAAGCCTGCTTAGGTAAATACGCAGATGACGTAAGGTATTATAACATAATACAGGGTGCGGTGGACGCTACCATCAACGAGTTTCTCAAACACGTTAAGGTGAGGCGTCGAAATTGCTTAAATTTTTTAATTTAAATTTTTAGAGTTTAATTTAACTCAAATCTAATTTGAAAATTTTGATTTAGGATTACTGAACTGAAATGAAATTTTCGGAAGTTGGTGTTGAAGCCACGCCATTTTTAAGAAACCAAGGATGGGTGAATACTACACGTGATCTTCGTATTCTCATTACCTTTTTTCTAAATTAAATGTATTTGCAGAAAAAGACACATTTTGCGGACAAATTACGCTTCGTACATCTTATAGTATAAGTGTGCAATTCTCCGTTATAATGCCCAATTAATATTATTTGAATAATTGTATATGAATAATATTATTTTCTGTGTTGGAAATTAAGTTAGTTTACCTAACTCAAAAATTTTAAATAAAATTCGACAAATAAACAGACACACAAGTAATGACAAATTTATGTAGAACTTTAATTGCCTGCGGGAAGTTAGAGAATTTGTTTAATTGGCGGAGAAGTGGCTTAGCTCTTGTAAAACAGAACTTTTTGACAGTGATTATTGTAAATTTTTGACCGCAAAAAAAAAAACATTGATTGAAAGATTGCAAACATTGCAATTGCCGAGATGCACCACAAGCAATCTCGGGATTTGTAACTTATTAGAATTGCATTTTTGTATATTGTACTTTTTTTTACTGTAGTACTTTACTTGGACTCACTGCTAAAGTGAATCGAACTCGTACAGTTGCAGACTAAACTTACATTTTTTAAATTTTTAAAAAAGGTAGTAACTTTTTTTTAGTAATTTTTAGGCTAAACTCTGCGCCTTCAAGTGTTTCGATTTTGAGTACTACCGAATTAAGGAAGTCATTTTAATCAATAAAATGTTAGTTTGTCAAAACTTTGGATTTCGCTAACAGAACCTGTTCATAGGCAATTTAATCCTTCAAATTAGTTTACACGACTGATGACATGTTTTGTTTGATCCAGCGTTTCATAATGTTCAGTTACATAGAAGTAAAGAACATGCATACAATCAGGACACAGGTGTTTGTTTATAGAATTTTTAGTGAGTTCCAGTAAAACAAAATTGCTAAACAAGAGTAAATCTTAGTAAAATTATGAAAGTACCTTGGATTGTAATAGTATTCAAACTCCTATTAAAACCGTTTTACCACTGAGAGACGTAAAATATTTCATTCAAAATGAGTTTTCAGCAACAAAGGTGACGCAGAATCTTGGAAAAAAAGATGATTGGTGCCAGTCTCGCTTCGAAAAAATCTTTCTTATTACGATTCATTCAACTTAAAAAAGTATTTGAACTGTCACAACTCGTGTTTACTTCCTCAATGTCGGGATAAATAACAAATGCCCAAGTGGGAGGGCAACCGAATTGCCAATGTTTGAATCGCTTTCCGATGCAAAGTTAAAATTAAGTCGAGGATACCGATACGTTGGTATTTTGTCCTTTTGTATGCCGACACTTTGAAATTATCTGTAGTTACAGAGGCAAGACAGAATTCAGGAAATGAAAACCACGACACAAAAAAAAATTTGTTTTGCAATTAAGTTTCTTATTTGAGTTTCATATTTCAAGAAATTCAATGGTATGGTGAAAACGCTCTTTAGAAATATGCAAAATATGGCCGAATATTACAGATTGAAAGCATTGATCAATCTTAATTTATGTTATCCTTACATATAAAGTTTTCAAATCCTTGATCAAAACGTGCCTTGCATCATATTTTTATTGCTTATTCGATAACTATAACTTTATCTGGTGACTAACTCGTGAAATATTTAGGTTTATCCAGTTTTGCTTGAAGCAGATCGAAGTTACCAGTAGTTGTAACCGGAAGTTGTGAACTTCAGAACTGTAATTAAATAAAACAATAAGATTTTTATAGGAATTTAAAAAATAATAAATCCTGTGATGGTATCAATACGTTGTAATGTATGTGTTATTCTATTAGTAATTAGTCATGTGTTGATAGGGGAAAGTTTGTATTAAGTCACCTGGTGTCATGCATCACCGGAAGTTCCCCTTTGTCCTGTGAGAATGGGTACTTTAAGCAGGTACCTCTAGCAGTAGGTACCTCTAGGCCATTCTGTATAAATAGCCTTGCTCTATGTTATTTAAGCATTCAATACCCAGATTGAATCAGGAAGGAAGACCTCCAGGAACCTATGGAGTCTCCTTGTCAATTTCACTGGTCTTGTCCAAGACAGTGAAAAAGTCCGATGGTCCCGGACTGTCACTCGTCACAGTCACTGGTCTCGTCCGAGACAGTGAACTGCTTCGGTCCCGACGGTGTCGGCCCTTTTGTAGCTTGTCACTGTAACTTGTCACGTTTACTAGTTATAATAAATTAAGTAAATAAATATCTAATGTCCAAGATATTACATACGTGTAATATTGTATACACTTATTGACCACTGATTTAATTTTGAGAAGTTTTATATTGAGTTTTGTTGTGCTATGAAGTATTAAATACATAATAATTATATTATAATAATACTTGATAAGTTCGTTATGTCGTTTTGTTGTCATCATCTCATGAGTTATATCAGGAACTAGAACCAAGGTCTGCAATCAAAGAGTTAGTTAAAAAATATTGCAAACTAGGCATCCCTTCTATTCTTAAATTAACAGATTACGTTCCTCCAGAGTTAGATGTGTAATTTGTGAGGGGATGCTATTTTTAAGGCAATTTTTCATAATGCAACAAAACAAGTTGATTAATTTGATTTTTCACTTCAAACTAATGTTAAATTTAACAGAGCGTGTCTTATTTAAATATTAAAATGGAAAGAGGTCATTTGAGTGGAGACCCCTTGAAGTTAATTTCAGAATCAAGGAAGTAAGAATCCTCAACACCAGAATTTCAGTTTCAAATAAAACAAAACACAAGAAAAAAAAATGCATTGAAAATCACTTGAAGTTAATTTATAATTGGGTTTGTGAGAATTTAGAATAACTCCAATGTTTCCTTTTTCTTCAACCAAACGTTCAACTTTCAAATGAAACACTTTAACAAACAATAATCGGGAATAAGTTAACCGCTATATTAAAATAGCGTCTTCTATTTTAGCGTTCTTAAAATAAAATCTTATAGTGATGAAGAATAGGCTCTTACGCTAAGACAACCCTTGATAGTAATATTTAAGGGCTCGTTTCGTAATTAACGTCTAGATTGAAATAATAGTTTCATAGCATTAGAATTCTCAGTTGTATTAGGATTTGGAAGTTACTTTTGAAACGAACCCTAAAATTTTACTACTAACAATTGCCTTACCTATAGCACTCTTGCAGGATCTACATAACACTTTCAAAAATCCACGTAGAACCTATAAGAAACGATTATTAAAATTTTGGTTGCAGAACAAATTGTGTAATTTTTTTTCTTACCGGGTTGTTTTGAACTGAAGTGAGCTGGAATTGATTTGTTAAATAAAATCGGGTCAGGATGCATTAGTAGTAGTAATTATGTAGTTGCTATTACAAATAAAAAAATAATTACAAATAACTGCTTTCATACCATCAGCTATGTTATCCAGTCCAATAATCCTCAAACATAGGGTAAAGTAATATTATGACTTACATGAAGTATGACTTTGTTTGAAATGATATTATTATGCGGACTGACAGTTATACTACAGACTTAATTGAGCACAGCAACAAGTAAGGTAGAACAAGGCGAATTCTTAGAAGATTTAAAAAAAAAACTTAAAACGAGATATATTAAAGTTCAATTTTAATAATGCAATGCACAATTACTTTTTTGGATAACAATTTAAACTAAAAACCAAATAAATTAGAAATCATATCCCGAAAGGTACACCAAACTATTATGTATGTCGTGTAGATGGCGCGTAGTGTATCCTAATCTCTTGATCTCGTTGCAAATTCTAAATTTAAAAATCAAAGTTGTGGAAAGTGCGAAGTTTATCCTCTTTCATAAAGCATTTGATGGTAAATAAAAATTACTACATGGCGAAACGGCTGATATACAAATACTAATCAGAAACAATTGAAAAACCGTCAGTAAAAACCGTGGGATAAACATTTCTACAATCTAGTATACATTTTATTCCCAAAATAAATAAAAAAAAACGCTTACAAGGGCTAGGTCAGTCGTGTTTGCGAGCTAAAAAATTGATATGCTGCCAGTTTCATACTATCATTTAAAGATAATTTTTGAAAATAGTGAGAAACGTCAACGCTCAAAATATCAAAAAATTATTCAAAATTTTGGAAATTTCAAAATCTTATGGGATTTAAAAAGCAATTTTTTACGATTTACGTGGTACCCTCTTCTCAGTTTTTGAGATTTATGCAAAATCATCTTTGGTCCGACTCCCATGGCCTTATCGTTATCATAGAGCCGAGACATTTTTAAAATCCAAATACAATGCAATACAGAATTACAAAATACAATTGTAAAATGCAATTGCAAAATACAATTCAAAATATATTTCAAAATAGAATCGAAAAATGCAAAATAAAGTTGCAAAGTACAATTGCAAAATACAATTGAAAATACATTTGCAAAATTCAAATGCTAATTAGAATTGCAAAATACAATTGCAAAATTGCAATTCAAAATACAATTCTATATAAAACCGCAAAATGCAAGATACAATTGCAAAATAAAATTGCAAGATACAATTGCAAAGTACATTTGCAAATTACAGTTGCAAAATACATGAACATTCAATTGCAAATTAGAATTGCAAAAAAATGCAAAATTGCAATTCAATATAAAATTCTATATAAAACCGCAAAATGCAAAACAAAATTGCAAGATACAATTGCAAAGTACAATTGCAAATTACAGTTGCAAAACATGAAAATGCAATTGCTAATTAGAATTGTACAATAAAATTGCAAAATATGTTGCAAAGTACAATTGTAAAATACAAATGCAAAACATATATGAAAATGCAATTGCTAATTAGAATTGCAAATTCAATACAAAATGCAAATTTGCAATTTAAAATACATTTCAAAATAATACCGCAAAATGCAATTGCAAGATACAATTGAAAAATGCAATTGAAAAATACAATTAACAATACAATTCAAAATAAAAATCGCAAAAAAATGCAAAGTACAATTGCAAAATAAAATTATAAAAAAAAACGCAAAACGCAGTTGCAAAATACAATTGCAAAATACAATTGCAAAATGCAATTGCGAAATATAATTGCAAATTACCCTTGCAAATTACAAATGCAAAATACAATTGCAAAATACGAATTGTGTTATTGAATAATATTGAGAATAAAAATCAATTACAAATTGCATTCCTTTTACAAAAAATATTAAAATTAATAGCAAAAGGAGCTGGTATATAGATAATCTACTGTACAATAGCAAGCTAGAGTCATTTCCCTTTTATTCATTAATGCTTACTTGCACTTTTTTGTCTTGTTATTTGGCATTTGCCTATGGCCTGGAAATGCTTGCTTGTGCTTGTGATTGCGGGAGAGTGATCTCGGCCTGTGAGTTGACTTGGAAGTTCTGAGAGTAAAGCGAAGGGGCTACTCCAAGGCAATAAGCGTGGTGTTGTACACCGCGGAGCCTCGAGCCACCGCGAATGCGACCTTACGCAATCCGAGAAAAAGCTTACCTTCTTCGACCTTACAAGTGCATTTACTTGCACTTTACCCAGCGCCCGAGATGGACAACGTTTTTTTAATCATTATTCTTCGCGTATATGGAATAGGAAAGCAACGGAGCAGCGTTTATTACTATTAAACTTTAATATGGCTACACAAACCGCTCAAGCCTTAATCGGGCCCATTGCATTGTTGTATATAGAATTGCAAAATTGCAATTGTATTTTGCAATTGTATTTTGCAATTGTATTTTGAATTGCAAATTTGTTACTTGTATTATATTTTGCAATTGAATTTTGCAATTGTATTTTGCAATTGTACTTTGCAATTGTAATTTGCAATTGTATTTTGCAATTCTAATTAGCAATTGCTTTTTGCAATTATAATTAGCAATTGCATTTTGTAAATGTTTTTTGCAATAGTATTTTGCAATTGTATTTTGCAATTGTACTTTGCAATTGTATTTTGCAACTGTAATTTGCAATTCTAATTAGCAATTGCATTTTGCAATTCTAAATAGCAATTGCATTTTGTAAATGTATTTTGCAATTGTATTTTGCAATTGTACTTTACAGTTGTAATTGTGCGATTGTATTTTGCAATTGTATTTTGAAATTGTAATTGGCAATCGTATTTTGCAATTGTATTTTGCTATTGCATTTTACGATTGTATTTTGTAATTCTGTCTTGCATTGTATTTGGATTTTAAAAATGTCTCGGCTCTATGATAAGGCAATGGGAGTCGGACCAAAGATGATTTTGCATAAAAATTTTTGAAATTTTGAGCGTTGACGTTTCTCACTATTTTTAAAAATTATCATTAAATGATAGTATGAAACTGGCAGCATATCAAATTTTTAGTTCGCAAACACGACTGACCTAGCCCTTGTTAGTGTAAAACCATGTGTGGGTGATACAGGAAGACAAAATCGTACCTATATATGATGTGTCATAGTGTGTTAATGTCATAGGACTCTGGGAATATTCATATCTTATTCCTCATTTTTCGAAAACTCGATGTGTTGTAGTAGATAATAATCTACGAACTTTTTCTGACCTTTGAAACTTAAAAGTTTTAAACCCGCCGGACAAGTACTCAACGTTAAAAATGTCTTTAACTTGTCGAAAATCTGATCGAATATCTTAAAACCATTGTTTTTGTAATAAAAGGCAAGTCGTGTATGGTCTGTGGCCACTGGCCAGGTTCAATTGGAAAAAGTTGAAATGTTTGGAAACCAATAACTCCATAACGTTCCTACCGCTTTGGAGAAATTTGGTGTTAAATGATCACTAATCAAATTCTAAGTTTGCTGTTTTAAACTATGTTGCTAAGAGTACATGTACTCTTAACAATACCAAATTTGTGCAAATCGTTTCAGTACAGGGCAAGGGAAGTGGGAAAACTTTTCGGAAAAAAACACTTCTATATTGGAGACACCGGGACTCGAACCCGTATCCGTCCATATCTAGAGCTCAAGGCTCTAACCACTCGGCCTTCGAGGGTTGGACAATTAAGGCACATTAACTGGATTCAAAGTTATGACTGAAAGTCAGTTATTTTGTACTGTTTTGAATCATGTACACCATGTTACCTAAATAAAACATCTTGGATTTGTGTGCTTTCCAATTAAAAAAATTGGGACATGTTTTTTTGACCTTTTTCCACTTACACTTTTATCTCTTTAGACTTCAACTATTTTGTTTTGCTTAACCTACACCGTTGTTGACTCATGATACATGTAATCGAAATCCGCAGAATTTTCGTTCTATTGTTTTGCAACATTCTTATTAAATTGGGTTCATGAAAAAGACCAAAAACCTTCTTTGATATAAAACTGATATAATGTTTCGATATAATGTTGATAAATGAAATCATCAAGAGTGTTCTAAGACTTGGCGATGTGTTCCTAGAATTAACTTAATGCTCGTGGTGGATTTTATAACCATTTCGTAAAGGGTTGATCCACTGAGTATTTATAGGAAACATTTTGACACGGTTAATCGAGAGATTTACTAAGAATTGGCTGGCTTAAGCTGTATCTTTAGTCAAACGTGATAAGTTTAATTCATTTACCATACCTACTTTTGACATGACTACGTACATGACCTAACTTAGTAAATGTCGTATATGTAGAAATGCTTGTTGAGTAGATTTAATGACTAATTTTAAACAACCAAATTCCCAAATGCCACTTTTTAGGCACCAGACAACCGCAGCATAGTGAATCTATCTAGGAAGAGTGTTCATGGCTCTTGACTCTCATTTAACTGCCGAGAGCATAGACTGTCAACCGCAATTAATTCCATACTTCTTCAATCTTCAGTAATTACCTTTCGATATCTCAAAAACCACAATTTCCATTTTTTTTTGTTTTATTCAACTAACAAAATTTAGCCCTGTGTGTAAAATCACCCGAAAGCAAATTTTCATAAAATTTTATGTAATGTTCATTAAAATACTCTGACTAAATATTATTCAAAGCAAATATATAAGATAGAAGAAAATAATTTAGTTTATGCTTCACTAATAAAAATTATATTAACGTAAAATTTTGGACCTACAAATGAAACATGAACACGAAAGCGAAACTGCACCTAAAACCTCAATGCGGTTTGACTACCACAGAAAATTTATTGTCAACGAGTTAAACCAAATGTGGGCAATAAAATACACTGATAACAACAGTATTTATACAAGAGATAGTTGCAGGCAATCCTCATTCCAAATTCTACCATTTCAGCTTCTGCTACTTTCATCTTCAGGTAAACCCGTGCGTTATATGTAACATTTATTTACTAATATACTTACATACTTAACTAAATATTTCTATATAATCAAAACAAATCGTCGATAATTAACTTTTGAAGTAAAGTAATATGTTCACATCCTCACATCTGAATGCGTTTTGAATGCCTAGAACATAAGATGCAGAGTTTACATTTAAAAAAGGGAAAAAAATACTATAGTTTGAGTTAGCTAATAAGTATCCCATTAGCTCAATTCGTTTGTAGTATCTAAGTTTTGTTTTAAAAGTAAGTACTAAGTCCTAAAAACTGAATTACTCAGATATCTTTTGTACATATTTATTTAGATAACTCTTGTAAAAATGAAGTTTCTCCTCCTCGTTGGGTTCGTGGCAGTTTGTCTAATGGCCAGTTGCGATGCGCTAACGTGTTGGTGCCAAGGCGGGGAAGGCGGCGCCGACGCGGCCACCGTGGATTGTTGCAAAGCCAGTAACGGAATTTGGGACTGGGGTAGATGTACCCATCTTAATGACAGTGACAAGAGAGCAGAGCAAAACAAGTACAAGGACTGTTGTGTCGCCCACCATACTTTTGTCGAATGCCATTTCTCTGGTTAAGATATGATTCAATATTTTATGTTGACTGTGATGATGTGCCCTAAATTGTTGCGCATAGCTTTTGAGTTTAAAATTGGCTCAATAAATTTGACTTTTAGAAAATTTTAGAAAAAATTGAGGTTGTGATTCTTTGAATTATCTATCATATTGAATAAACAAGAAGAAAACGAGTTATCAGTTGAGCTTTTGTGCAATCTTTGAATTTCTGGTGAATTCTTCATAAAAACTTATACTTCCCTTGTTAAGTTTATTAGATAAAGTTTTAGAAAAAGTAATAAAAATATGTCAATAATGTATAACAACCATCTGGTTCATGTTGTAGCACAACAAGCCCGTCCTATTAAAGTAGACTTCTGAAAAATCAACATCTTAAATTTTCTTGATCTTGAATTTTAATTGTTGTTGAAAAATTAAGGCAGCTTGTTTAAACACCTGTCCTTCTAGATGTCACATTGACACAGAACTGTTGCGCATTTTGGCAATACCCAAGTCAAAATAAGCTTAATTGCAATTTTTAAGATCTTTTAAGTCATAAGAACGATATGGAGGAGTTGTGTAAATAGAAAATACGCTTTTGTGGGCGAATTTAAAGAATCATACCACAGTTTCCAAAACGATGTTCAATGTGCCTAATACTTTCACGAAATATAATAAAACTTTTATTCTAAAATTATGAGCATTTTAAAAATAGTCGTGGAAATCGACATATGACGTCACAATGCAACGCTTGAATCTATGAG
>JAQFYP010001539.1:0-15205 GCA_034694865.1 Bilobella braunerae
AAGGAGCCCTTCATTGTTCCAAATCGTGGTCCTTAATTGCCCTTTATTTATTGAGTAGCGGTGGCAGTCCCGCTACACTATAATTGAAGTTGAAGATTCGAAATTACCTACTGCAAGCTCACTGACCTCACCTAATCCGCGCTCAGTAGACTGCAAAATAAATACGGCCAGAAGAACAAAGAAGAGGAACGTTGACAAACTCAGAAAGAACGAATCGACATCCTAAGTTAAAAAATTTTTAGTTTACTTTTTTTTTCAAAATTTACTCATAATTTTAACATTTAACATTTATTCATAATTTTAAGTTTAATTTTACCTAGTTTCATTTTTGAAGCCTCTAAGAACAGACTGTAACCCTAGTCACCACCTAACACAAATCAAAACATCATACTACTACTATTATATAACATTATATTGGCATTAACATTATATATTATAACACTTACCTAATCAATCTCGATTTGTTGACAATAGCCCTGCTAAATGTCAAATAAAAAAATCAATAATTGAAGTTGGAGGCGTCAAGTATCTGGCCAAACCTAAACCAAACTCGTACTAGTACACTCAAGCTAGTACACGTAACTTCAACATCTCTTTCATAAACAGAATGGCACAGATTGTGATGCATACGAGTAATACAGCAAACGTTGCTAAAATCAAATTCTAGTGATAGAGTTCTAAGCTCATTATCTGATGCTATTGGCATGTGCCTAACTTTAAGATCTTCCTGATACTTACTACTATCGTATATGTACTCAGCGACACCAGAATGTAAAATAGTATGGAATCTGCTGTAAATAGTTTGCACACGATCAAAATAAATGTTTGTAAACCTCCAAATGCTTGCGCGCGAGTAAAGTCTGTCTTGACCAAAATAAACCTTACTGCCTACAATTTTGTAAACTTGAGCATAAACAGACTTCAGTTCTTTTTCGCCCTCAATATAAATTGTTTTGTCTCATTTTGAAAAATCTTCGAATAACGAATAGTTTTTATAGACATGAAATTCCATGGCTTAGAGAATACGCATTGTAATGGTTTTGGTTTCACCGAAATTGTCAGTAAAATTGTTCTCAAAAAAACTTAAAACGCTGTAGAAATTTGCATAGAAATCGCCAGCATCTCTTACTGCTTTTAAAATCTTAACCTTTTCATCTAAAACTGATGTATTTGAAAATATAAAATGCATAGGTTTACCGCGGAATTTCCCGGCTTCAACATAAGGAATCAAAATCCTGAAACCATGGATTAGACCCTCTTGCACAGTTTTCAAATTTCCTGACGGTACTCCCGCAGTCAAGTTGGATGTTACGGTGCCACGATAGCAGTTTGAGAGCACAATGCCAACAAAAACTAGTATCATAACAATTATCCTGGGATATCCAGGATATTTTTGACTGGTTGACTCAAATACATCTTGTTCCATGCTAATCTCTATTAAAAGGAATACTAGATCATTTGCAACTTGCCTCCAGCCCCGTAGTGTATACAGAAACGCAAAGATAACTACAGTGCACACAATTCCCGTCACCCAGAAATTTAATTGAAACGAACGCGTTAACTCTATTAGAGATGAATGTGCGTTTAGTATCGCAACCTATACAATTATCGCTTATTTCTCACATCAAGAACCGATAACTATCTTGTGATTGAGTTATGACAGCGTTTACATCCACTTGTTTAAAACTCGTTTCTGAAAATGTTGTAAGTGGTAAACGGACCGGACGCCAGGAGCTACAATTGCACTATGGTTCAAATATTTCAAATAGAATTTGCTTGAGTTAAATATTTTGATCACTAACGATATTATTTTAATAGAAACCGATTGTAGTGGATGTCGTATTTTACAGCCTTTTTGGTATCCAATTGCCAGGCAACCGATATGTTGTCTCGAGGGGTGCACAAGAGATGAATAAATTTCCCAGTTTGAAGATGAATATTTAACTATCAGCGTTTTGCACAATTCGTCAATTATCGACCGAGTTAGTAGAGGCCTCACTGTATCGTTGCTTGGTACAACACTAATTATGCTATTGTATTGATAGTCAACTATTGGCATTGTTATCGCGGTCACACTATCGTGTGTAACAATGTAACTTATAAAAGATTCTTAGAAAGATTCTTATGTAACGGTTCACGCCCGAAGGAGTATACCTTGTGTAAAGTTCCTCCCATGGCACTGCTGCATGTTTACTGTAACGAATCTCTACAAAGTAGCTACAGTAACCATAGCACAATGCTGTACGCCGCTCATTACAAGTTACCAAGTTCTCTAGTACCCTCATAATGGGCGACACACTTGATGTCACGCGGTATCCGATCACAGCAATAACTTGGCAAGTTAGTTTTTTAAACTTGTCAATTTTGTATCGCATAATACGCTTAAGTTGAAACCGGAAGTTGAAAAACCAGTATCGTTACCAACGGTGTTTTACAGCAGGTATGCTGTTAAATAAAATTTGTCCTTGTCCTTGACCAATAAGTTCGACAAACACCACATGACATGACCACAGCAAACGTAATTTGCTGCTACTGATTTATTAATGTATTACAATGCTTTATAACATTGTTTCGTTGTTTGATACTTTTTGGTTTTGTCCTTAAGACTTGTGCATGTTGTACAAGCTTTGAAACCACAACGTTGTTTAAACAAGAAACAAAATTGAACAAAAAATTGTTCACCATTTATTCTCAAGACAATTGGAGAAGCAGAAATTTAAAATTGCTGCATTCTATTAGGTGTAAATTTTCAATGCTGGACTTGATGTTTACAGAATAAATATTGTGTGGCATATGTCACCTATTTTAGTTTTCAGTTCATGAGTATAACAATATAAACTACCCTGAATAATTAAATGACATACAAAAAAGTGACATTTATCATGATGTACAATATTTGGGAGTTCAGCTTTCAGTTAAAACTGGCGAAGCAACCTGTCCTAGCACAGGTTTTGCCCCTATATTTAATATTTCGCCAAAAACAAAACTAATGTAAAGGCAATGCCTATCTCAGGTACTTTGTAAGAACCAGGTGACTATTTGTACGAGAAAGAGTCGGGACATCTCTTTGTAGGTCGTACCTCCTCGACTGTGCGATTGACACTGAAGAACGCGCAAGCGAATGTAAATAAAGTGCCTTTGAGAGTTGCGCATGCGTATTTCCTTCCACTCACTCATAGAGTAACAAACTATTTCTCTATGTCAACTCCAATCCCCACTACCCTACTTTTGGCACGCACGCTTTTGTCTTTATTTATTAGTAATAGAAGCAGTTTCAACAACCTAATTATTTGCATACTTAATTGCTTTGCTATTAGGATTGAACACATACTAATAAGTGAATTAACAACGGAGGGCACCTCTGCAATATGCACCACCCTACGCATCCTGAACAAGTTAACCCAGCACTACCGCAACTTTCCAGGCTTTAAAATACCACAAGCAACCCCACTTTTTTTTACTTTCCTGATACCGGGACTCGAACCCGGCAATGTCCAAGTTAGGAAAAAACTCTTAACCCCCCGGACTACGGGTCGTAAATCCTTTAAACTTAATGGGTTGTGTGAATTGAAGTATATGACTACATTTTTTACAAAATGGGTTAACCAATACAAACTTGCTAATTAATAAAACAATAATAATGAATAAAGTATAAACTTTAAGTGTATGTTCGCTAGTTGGCCTTCAAGCGTATGGACCCATGCAAACACTGTTTCCGCTAGCACGCTGTCCACTTTTGTAGTACTCCGTATTTGCCAAGTTGCACTGTACTTTACCGATTGCACAACAGTAGTTGTCTAGTCTAAGTTTGAACAGGTGCTTTCGTTTCTTGTATTACGTTGCATACTGGTTACCTGTCGCATCATACTTAAAGATTGGACCATTAGGTCCGTATAGATAGGCATTGTTGCGTGTCTGTCACGGCTAGAAATATATTAGCCATAGTTGTCGAAGGAACGCCAACATCAAGTTCTTCATTAGTAGGACAAGAAAATCGGGTAAACTCGACTGGTTGACAATTCTGAAGTTACAAGCAAAAAAATTTTTTTAAACCAAGTGTATCATTATATTGCTAGCAGCCAAACCCGCCCGTCTTAGTACATGCAGAGGCTGGTGAAAAGCACTGTCATAAAAAATATGAACAATATGGCGATGCGTGCACATAGTAACGCTGGCAAGTCAAAACCACTTAAATTAAACTTAATCAATTATCATCAATTTAGCACTAAAAAGTTATAACTTACCGTCACGCCGGTAACCGTTGGTTCAATTTTTACTGCCGCGTAGAATCCTTTAGAAATATCAATGTTGTATTTAGAGAATGTTAATTTCCCATTGGATTTAGGCGATGCAGTGAAGTAGAATCTAATTTGCGTATTTCCGATTTTTGGAAAAGTAAACGGTATTGTGTCAAAATTCATTGTGTTACTGCCTCCAATTGAACAATTCTGGCCTTTCGCGTTACACCCAAAGTTTGGTACAAAGACTCCGGCCCTTCCCTTTTCTGAAATTTCGTGTTTCTTCGTTTCTCCAGATTTTATGTTCAGAGTGACTAAGGGCCCGGGTACTTCGTAATTGGGATAAGTGTATTGATTGAATGTGTCGGGAAAGGCCAAAAGCCACATGGACTCTGTGCAATCGTTCTTGAAAGTTAAGGTACGCTTGGAGAAGGTTGATGAAGAAATTGGCCAAAAATACAATTTCAAGGAAATTAGCCATGCTTCTGTTGTTTGTTAATTAGCAACGATGTTTGATAATTCAATTTTTTGGTAGTACTATTTTTTGATGGTGGAATTTACAGTTTTATAGTATTTTTTGAAGAAATGATACATAATGCAATGATACATATACTTGACGTAAATTATTGCTGTATTTTATGAGTAGCATGAATTTGTTCTCTAATGAAGGTTGTGTAATGCAAGCGGTAGACTAATACGTCAATTAAAGAATCAACAAAAATTTGTGTTTCGCAATTCATTGGCTAGAGGACAAATAGTAGGAATAGCTCACTATTCCTTGCAGTTTGATGGGTGAGTTTTGCAGCGATGTTACATAATTAACTGATAAACTTTCATAGCTTTACACCTACTTTTTAGCTCTAATGTGCAAAGTACATTACACAATTTTCAAGCGGATGACGTGTAAAACGGCTCATCTTTTACTGCGATGCAATTGGGCAATTACGAGATGTTATTGAATCTGCCTCGTGTAGCTTTTGAGGAAAATGTTTTTGTTGTGCTACCTCCCTGCAGAATGACATTAGTTTATAAAATTAAACCCTACTACGTCAAAAGTGTAACGCATTTGCAATTTTTCACTCAAAATTGCAAATTGCAAAATAACAATTTTTAAAGCACTTTTAGCAGTTTATATTACACAATATCGCCGCATTAATCGCAAATCGCAAGTATATCCAGTTAAGGTATAAGACAATCACTGTAGCGAATTGAACTAACGGTAGTTACCAATGTGTTTTAAACCAATTGCAAATTATTAGTTTACTCTTAATTACACGAAATTAATAGAATGAGTAGTTATTGGTAATTAGCGTAATGAAGTAAGTGTTAACTTCCAAACTACAACAGCTTCAACAACCAGGCGCAGGCGCTGGAGCACTGTTCTCGGGACACGAAATCGTGACGTCGTAGCTCGCATTGAGCGTCTCGTAGCAGAAGTCACCTGATTCAGTGTAGTAGGGTCCCACACTTGCAGCGTTTCCGCTAGCACCCTGCAAACCTTTGTAGTACTCCGTATCCGCCATCGTACAGTGTGCTTCCCCGACTGCACAACAGTAGTTGTCTGAGCCCAGGTTGTACGGGGTGCCATTCTTTTTCTTGAAGTACGTTACAAACTCGTTACTTGTCGCATCATACTTGAAGATTGGACCACCAGGTCCGTATATATAGGCACAAGGGGAGAGGCATTGCAGCTTGTTTGGTACGACAAGTGATATATTATCCAATGTTTGCGAAGAAACGCCAACATCTTCCAGTTTCTCGGTTGTAGGGCAAGGAAATCGGCTAAATTCCGCTGGTTTGCAGTTCTAAAGTTTTATTAAACAATTTTTTAACCGTTTGTACTAACGGTTCTTGTTAGATTTTCGAATAGTATGATTGTCTTAGATAGAAGTTAGTTAAACATTTTAGTTTAAGAATTCAGTTAAAGTTATATAAATATAAGTCTTTTACAAAAATCATGCAAATCATGTAAAATCATCACAAATTGTGCACCTTACCCCTGTGCCTGTAACTGTAGGTACAATTTTTACTGCAGCATAGAATCCATTAGAAATGTCAATGTTGTACACAGAGTACTTAACCATGCTAACGGAGTTAGGCGGTGCAGGGTAGTAGAACCTAATTAGGGTATTTCCGTTCTTTGGATATGTAAACGGTTTTTTGTCAAATGTTGCTGTGTGGGTGCCTCCAATTGTGCAATTTTCGCCTTTTGCGTTACACCCAAAGCTGGGCAAAAAAGCGCCGGCCCAGCCCTTTTCTGAAATTTCGTGTTTCTTCGTTTCTCCAGATTTTATGGTCAGGGTGTCCAAGGACTTGGGTACTTCATTTAAGGGGTATGTGTAAGGATTAATGATTTCAGGGAAGGCCTGAAGCCACATGGTTTCTTTGCAAGAGTTTTTAAACGTTAAAGTACGTTTACAGTTTGTGAAGGTAGCAATTGAAATTGCCAAGAATAAAATTTTGAAAAAATGAGCCATGTCTAATTTAGCAAACAATGTTAGTAGTAAATTTGATTTAGTAGAACTATTTTGAGGATAAAATTCAAATAGTGATTTTGAGTTTTATAGCAATTTTGCAGCGACGTTGTGTAATAGATTAATACGTTTATGCGCACGTGTCCCTTCACTATTCGTGTATTAGTAAAAGAATAATAAAAGTTTCTATAAATGAAGGTTGTGTGATGTAAGCAGTTAACTAATAGGTGAACAAAGCAAAAAATATAAATTGAAAAATAAAATTAGCTACTCCAGACTGAAAAATAGACTCATAGCGAAAATAGCTTCATCATTCATTCCTAGACAAAATGTATTGATTACGACATCATTACTCGTGAGGTATTATCGAACCTAAGCAGAGGTGAGGAGGAAGCTGCCTTTAAGCAACGAATCGATAAACTTTACATCCGCTATGTAAAAATTAAACTCAACTGCGTCAAACTTGTCACGTAGTCGCAATTTTTCGCTCGTGTTTGCTAACGGAGAAGGCAAAGTCTCTCTTGCTAATCTGTCATAATTTACCTAATACCCACCACAAATTAATAGGTCGGATTATGAGGTAAAGTAGCGTTATTAGACATTCCCGCAGAGCGGTTGGTCAACACGAAAGGAAGGGTAGGGATGTGGTAAGAATAAGGAGCTCATTAGCATAGATATTGTCATGCATCATAAATTTCCAAATACAAATTAAACAAATTCAAATTAATTTTCGAAGAATCTTAACGCTATTCAACGTTTCAGGATGCTTGGAGCCAAAAAAAAGGTCATTTTAGGTAGTGGCAAAGGGTGTGGTGAAAAGGTCAACTGGCCCATTAAAAGCATCATAACTTTTCGTTATATGAAAAACTACAAAATAACAAAAGCTTTCATCCAAGCTTTCGGTTTTGGGGCCATAGGGGGAGGGGTCGCACGCACTTCACGGTTGCGCGACATTCTTTCTTGGAAATATTCGTAAGCGAGTCGCCGACAAATTTGGCTTTATAGAGTGGACGGAACGAACAAATGAATTTTAAGCTATTTACTCCATATAGATTTAGAAATATAGAAAACCGACTAACGATATCATGAAAAGATGAAAAGAGTGTCATGCAATTGCAAGCTTAGAAATGGGCCTCTATCCAGCTGACACGTAGGTAATACTCAATTAAGCTCTTCATTCTGGTGTGCCTTAAGAAATATAATGCAGGTCATGCCACCGGCACAGTAATCTGTTCGATGTCTGAATTTTAGATCGCGACGGCAAATATTAATGACCATCCGTAGCAGCTTAAAATACTGCAAATCTGACCAAAGTTACATTGATCACAGAGTACATAAGTTCTTGAGTACGTGCATGCAATTGCATGATTGCACAACAACATGATTATCTGCTGAACACAAATTGATATATTATTGAAAATTCTCAAATGCCGTAGGTTGAGTAACGCCTTGTATGTAGACAACATTAGCTCCCATTCAAAGTTCCACCGTTTTAGGTGCATTTTGTCCTAGCTGTAAATTGTCACACTTTAGACAAAGATATATCGGATACATTCTATAAATTTGAAATTTCATTAGCCAAACTATCTACCCAGCGTCTATCAATATTTATCTACTTCCACGGCACCAAATTCCGTTTGGTTCAAATTCAATTTAAATAGCAAAAAAATCCATTTTCCATAGAAATTGTCTTTTTTTTCTGTGCGTCCGTCCGTGTTTCGCAATAGCAATTGCATTTCAAAAGTACAATTGCACTAAAAAACTACCAATGCATTAAAAAAATGCATTTCATAATGCAGATTAAACCTGAAATATTCCCTGGGGTCATATGGCAAGGGTCTGACCTTACCCATCATTTTCACGACACTCAAATGACCCCCAAAACCGAAACCGAAAAAAAAATTTGGTTTTAGTTACTAAGTTTTTACTTTAAGTTTTCGCTAGTTACTTTTTATAAAGGGCGAAATTGCGTAAGGTGAGCTGAGATGGCTGTCTAGAGTAGTAGTTTAGAGGAAAAAGGTATTATTTCTGATAGTGAGGAATTTATTGAAAAAAGTAGCAAGAGGAGGGGCATGGTCGCACAATAGGCTTTCACTTCAACAACCCTTTTAATACAACAGATATGGGAATTCTAAATTTTGATGCTATTTGACGTTCGCCTATGGCCTGGTCAACATGATTCCTTGTGCGAGTGAGTGGGGGAGGGTGGTCTCCGCCTGTGAGTTGATTTGGAAGTTCCGAGTATTGAGTCTGAAAGTTTTTTGCTGAACGGAGAACGTGGGGTTGACCACCGAGGAGCTTCTTCTTAGGCAGAGGCTGAACCCTGTTTTTTTGCATACCAGCTCAAGCACACCCACCACGACCGCAACTGTAGTGGAAACTTTGCAAGTTTCGCCATTGGCGTCACATCCAAAGTTGGGCACAAAGGCACCGCCCCAGCTATATTCGCTCATTTTGTGTTTGCCCATCTCTCCAGGTTTTATGCTAAGGGTGGCTAAGGGCCCGGGTACTGCAATTAAGGGTGCGTTGTAAGGGTTAATAGTGTCAGGGTAGGCCTTGATCCATACGGAGTCTGCGCAGTTGTTCTTAAAAGTTATAGTACGCTTAGACGTTGCTGAGGCAACAGTTGCCCAAAAAACAACCATTAGCAAACGAGTCATATTTTTGTTAACAGACAACTTTTTGTTATAAATCTAGCTCTCCGAAAACTGCCTCTCTGAACTGCGCAACCACCATCATGCCCTCCATCTGGATTCTTCGTAATTGTTTTGAATGTTTTGTTCTAACAAAAATTAAAAAAAAACCTTGACATGCAATTCTCTCATCATACGATTTGATGTAAGTAGAAATAGTAGCAGATAAGAATTGTGTAGATTGGCCCCTTTGATTTAGCAATAAATACACGTTGAACTCACCAGGAGTACCTCTGAGGTGTTTATTTTTTAAATTTTTTAAACTTTGACATTGCATTATACATATGGAATGGTGTAATGATTTTTAAGGTGTGTTACTGGACGGATAAAAGTAAAGTGGATTAAACGCCATGCCACAACCGGTGGTTTTTACCTGGACGAAACACCCCTGTTTTGCTGGATATTTGGAAGGAAGTGGATGAAAGTCTGCCATACATGCAAAACTTTAGATGGCGGACTTACATCTACAAAATTGAGGTTTCATCCACACATAAAAAGTATATTTTATCCATACCGGATGGTCAAAACACGTTTCGCCCGGAAGAATCTCAACGCTGTTTTTAAGCATAGTGTGCCTTCGCACTACTCAAATTTTGAGATTCTAGACAAATCTATATTTATCTATCTATTTATTATCTAGGGAAATTTATTTTATTTAAAGAGAAATCTGGTAAAATCTTCGGTTTTCATTTTCTCAAGTTTTTCCTCTCTCATTTACAATTCGAAAGAGCAAAGAGATGACAAAAAGACTGAAAGTTGAGGACAAATCTCACAAAAAATTACATTTACATTAATTGGGTGATTATTAACATTCTTCTTTTTTTTTTTGCTTTATTTCCCAAATTTTGAGTTGTGTGAATGGAAACTATTTTTAAAAATAATTATTTTACATAATTTACTTACTTAAGGTTAATTTACTTAATTTACTACCACAGTTTCAAATTTCTCAAAAATTAACACCTCAGAGCCACTCCTTGTAAGTCCATGTCCAGACTCCGGCTCCGCCCACAAGCTGACAGAACCCTTCCAGGAACAGCATCACTGACTTCTGAAAAACGGAATTCGGAACCTATTATTATTATTATGTCAGTATTTTTCTATGAAACCAATTTGGATCTAGGCTTCGCCTTACCCTTACTCTTGGCCCAGTGTCAGCTCCCAATTTTGTTGACATCAGCAAGGAGCCAGTTTAGGAACTAGAAGGTACTGAAAGTTTCGAAATTCCAACCCTCAATTTCTCTGGTCCAGTCGAGTCGGCTGGTTGCGTTAATTAGATTAGTCAATCTAAAGTGACCTTTGACCTGTACTGGAGTACTGTAGGAAAGGAACAGTATTCGTGACAGTTTGACCTTGATCGTCTGCTCTAATGAGGCCGAGCAGAAAGATGGCGATGTCATCCTTGCGAATGTATGGCCCACACGCCGGACCCGCTAAGAAGAAACCTAATTTTGAAATTGCAAAGGTTGCCAACTTAATTATACAATTTATTGCGAAGCCTGGCTTGGCTACAAGTAAAATTATTGTAAAGTTGCTGTTGCTACTCTGAAAATTCAAAGGGATAACGGTGGGAATAAAGCGCCGCTATCGCTGTTTGTCACAACAAAAAATAAAAATCTGCTGAAAATTTAATGTTGGTTTATTAGCCTGCAGTGTGTGGGGTTGCGGGCAGCAAAAATTTGTGTGTAAGGTAACTATTTCTTTTCAATTTCGTTTAAAGCTAAAGCATTAACTAGTTTTAGAAAAATTTATTCAATATAGTTTACTTCAGCAATTAGACGAAAATAAATTGATAGAATTTTTTTGCCCCAATCCATGCAAATATGATACGGATCAACTAACACGTTCCATGCCACTGCGACAAAGCGCCGCCGCTGCTAACATATGATAGCGTGGAATTGCATGCTGAGCGCGTACGAAGCCTACAATGCAGTTAAGCAATTTTCAAATATAATCCAATAAATAAAATAAATAATATAAACGCGTTTATTAAGTTTATTATTTATTTAAGTAGCGTACTAGCTACTTTATGGGAAGAGGCTGTCTGTCTGACTGTCTGTCCGTCTGTGCTATATTTCTCTAACGGATTAAGTTTTCTGAAATCTGTTTGTGGGAGAATGTTCTTGGGGTCAAGACTGAGGTCAAATTCGAAAATGGGTCTTGGGGATCTGACCCTTTTACCCCCAAAATGACCCTCACCTGCGGTTATCAGGCGAAAGCTACAACGCCCGTACCTGATTTGAGTTTGGTGTCCTCCCAGGCCCGTAAACCAGTGGAATGTTACGGATATTCTGCTGTGCCCGCTTGATGACAACATCTATGCAAATGATCTCCTTATCATTCCACATCCCTACCCTCTCCTTTCATGTTGACCATCCGCTTTGCGGTTATCTCAAATAACGTGCCTTTTCCTTTTTACATAGAAAATTCCTTGAAACGTCATGCTTTTTAGAAAAGCTGTAATGAAATTACTACTGTTCCGCTATTTAGTAGACAGGCGAAATTCGTTTGTTTCCGAAACTAAAATTACCATCAAACACAGACAAGTGGATAAATGAATTATGCAAGTGTACTTAAATTGATGATGCGGTGGCGACATAATTATAACTAAATGGGCTTTTTATTCTGTTATACAACTCTGATATTAAGGGTCATTTCATTACTGAGAAAGTAAGCAAAGAATGGAAGCCACGTTATTTGCAACTGCTGTATATACGACTTTACCATATTTCATACAACTGGAAGCTGAGTACCTCCGACAAAAGGATCGCGAGTCTTTCCAAAAACAATTGCAAAAGAAAACGAATTACGACTTCATAGTGGGTAATTACGTAATTGTATGTAATGTAATTGAACAATTAATCTTAAAAAACACATGTCTAAGGTGTTCGTTGGTGCTTTACAAAACTGAGCGAACACAAAAACACCTTCGCTTGATTCAATTCAGGTTCAGATTTGAGCCGTGTGTGATTTAAACGCCGTAAACGCACCGCCCTCAATTGATCTAAAAGTCATTTTTTGAGTTTCACAAACCTTACTCGTAAAAAATATTACGTACATTGTCTTAAAACGGAGGGAAGGCCGTAAGATTTTTTAGATGCAAATGCGTTTAGTTAATTGTTAATTAACCTAACAACCAAATATTAAAAGTTGAAATTTGGCGTGTCTCACACATAAGTTTCTAAGTTCAGTCTGAAACTAACTTATTTCTCCATATAGCTTGAAAACAAGTCATAATTAGTTAATTGTGACTAAAAATTAGCCACAAAAAACTTTGAAAGTTTGAGTTACATGTAATTAGTGGTTTTGAGAAAATTGTTGCTAATTTTTAACACCAGTTATCGATTTATAATTCATTTTCAACTAATAAATGGCATACTAAATTTTAGAAACCCGTAAACGCATCCGTTTAGGACGGGATTTATGGCTTATACACGATTTTATAATTCGTGAGCCATACAACCATTTTTTATGTTATTTTGTCTAACGTCTCCCTGACAATGGTACCTCCCAAGCTTGTACACGCCAATCGGCACCATTGTTACGTATGCTATTAAGTAGTCATATAACATTGTTTTTATGGGAAAATTAGCGACTGATATTCATTTTCAAAATGAGACATTTTCAAGTTTTTCAAATGTATGAAACTTTTGAATTTTCAGAATCTTTATCGGATTTAACATGGCAGTTTCAAACTGGGGTTATTGCAAAATTTTTTGGCTTATCCAGACACTATACCCCCTTACTATTGTCATCTTCACGTGTTAAATCCCATAAGAAATCTGAAAGTTTCCAAAAAATTTCAAAATTAGGAAAATAAATATCAGCCGCTAATTTTAGCATAAAAGCAATGTAATATAATCGCTTAATAACATATTGTCACGATCACGACGTCGATGACCTCAAGGACGCCGTGCCCGCGACGCCAATAGGTTAGTTCGAGTAGACACATTTTATCACAGACGTGTGTCTGTTATCTTATTTCATGTTTGTCCCTAGATTAGAGTTCATTAGTTTGTCCTTGTGTGCACATCTATAAATAGGTATGCACGTCGTTTTGTTCGAGGTGACTTCTGGTTTGTCCTTACTCTGGACCAGTCGTCATGACCAATCAGTCCATAGCAGTAGTCGTCGTAGCCCCACCGTGACCTTGACCTTGTTGCCCAATTGTCCGAGAATAAGGAGTCAGTCGTCATTTTAGTCGTTGTTGAGTCCAACGCCGCAGTTCATTATCCTTGCCAAGCAAGTGTCGCGAGTCACCTCTACCGATTGAGCGCAGCCACCCACCGTCGAGCAGTCATGTCGCTAAGTTTCGCTGGCACCTCGGGTGCAGCGTCACAATATATAACAACAATGGTGCCGATTGGGTGTATAAGATGGCGAGGTTCCATTGTAAGCTTAATTCTAAATCTACGTTTAATATCATGCTGTCAATTATGACTTTAATTTCAGCGTAAATTTTTATTATTAATTTATTTATTATAAATTATTACTCAATACTGCTGAATTCAGTTTTAAGCTATTTTAATTCATTTTCATAAAAGGTTCAAAAAAAATAAACCGAGCAACTTTTTGCAGTTTTATGTTTTAAATTAAATTGTTTAAAATCAAGCCAATATTTTTGCCAACGAGACGAATTTCATGGTGTTGCAAACTTTTTTTTTTCTTGTTGGTGTACCCTTTAGGGGCGCTCACTGTGTAGGAGCGCTATTATCGCCGTACTTCCTTATATAAGTATATAGTTGGTATACAGAGCAAGTATACAACTTTTTTTTGCGTGGGAAAAAGAATTCATGAGCATAGACGGGTAGTTTGAATGTAGAAGCCGAAGAGGTAAGACCTCCAAAAAAAACCTTCATGCTGCAAAAGTAAGAGCCAGACAAAAGAAAAGTTTTACTTTGCAGTTGGGGGTGGGACTGCTGGCTGCGTATTAGCCAATCGACTCTCCGCACATTTTTCTGTTTTATTACTGGAAGCTGGCGGCGATCCAACTTCGGCTGCTTCTGTTCCTCGTTTTTCTCGGGTTATTGCGCACTCGCGGAGCATCAATTACCTCTACAATAGCATTCCGCAGAAGCAGCTTCATAATCGAGCAAGACTAAATACTTGTATTATTCATTATTATATTATATTAATATTATATTATTATTTTATTATATTATTTATTACTTTGCTGATATCAAAATTATCTCAATGCTTTTGTTTTTCAGGGTCTAAAATTATGGGCCGGGAAGATGCTTGGCGGGTCAGGGTCACACAACTTCTTGACTTATAACAGGGGACATCCGTAAGCCAGTCATTCAAACAATTTCCATAACCAATTTTTGAGTTATTTTAATACTTGATTCTATTGTTATTGGTTCTTTTTGCCAATACCCAAAGCGAGAACCGAGAAAACCAAAAATCGAGAAGCTTAAACTGGGAATGACCGTAACCGAGAAAAACAACAAAAAAAGTTTGTTAGGTTAGTTAGGTTATGATCGTTCACTGTTTAGGTTTTCTCGCTTTTTTTATTAAGAAGTTGGGCACTAAGCCAATGGAACTGATAGAAATGATATCGATAATTTTTACAATTAACAACGGAGTCTGTTTTGGCTTTAAATGAAACTTCGATTTGTTGTAATCTGGGTAAATTGACTTGTTATTGATTTTTGACTATGAAATAGGCTTTGACAACATGAGTAATAGAATGTTAAAACTTGAACATTTAAGAGACCATTAAAACGAAATGGTTTTCCCGGTTTTTGGTTTTTTCGGTATTGACCTGCTTCGACTATGATTAACTAGGCGAGACTATGACAAC
>JAQFYP010001540.1:0-15200 GCA_034694865.1 Bilobella braunerae
CCTCCCCACCATGACCGGAACCCACAGTACCCACAATACCCACACATGTTGACGAACCCTTAGTGGAAATGTCAAAGAACAAAAAAAAAAAAGTAGCACTTAAAATGTGTTTAGAACAAGTTAGTTTCCTAAATTAACTAAACTAAAGTTAACTAAAGTTAGTTAACTAAAGTTTCTTAATTAAAGCTCACTTGAAAAATTCAGTAATTATTTGGTCATGATATTTGCCGTTTTGAATTAAATGTTACATTTTTGAATTAGAAATTTCTATATGTTAGATTTAAACCGATTCGAAGGAATACATTTTCCATCTTCATTTTCAAATACTATTCCAAGTGGCGTGCAACGAGCGCAGTAGATGGTGTGATCGGCAATTTTTAAAAATGTTTAAAAAAGTTGAAAAAATTGAGGCAGGGTACTTAAGGGCCATTTTATAATTGTCTCCAAATCCTATTTGGGGGACTTAGAATCGACTTCTATCACAGCTTCGTTTTGGCATTGACCAATGGAGGTCAACGCATTTTACCCCCACTGAAGCCGCTTAGGAGGGGTTTCAAAAGGACAATAAGTGCATTTTTCAAATCCATTAGCATTCAAAATGGCGCCGAAATTGACAATTAACCCAAAATGGGCAAAAATCTTGAACAAAGGATGGCAATTATGGTTAAACTTTAAAAGTCATTTAGTCCTAATGGCCCGTCCTGGCAGGCCAAACATCATTGACCTTTTTATGCAAAGCTTATTGACCTTGAGCAGAGGTCAACTTTCCCAACCCTTTATTACAAGACCGCAAACTGTGCTTTCAACTCTTTATGAGCCTTGGTTTTGTTTTGTTTTTTAAGCTTCTTTAATTTGTTTTTAACAAATTTCACAGTATTACAATTTTAAAACAAGATTGTTTAAAATGTCCTTAAATCAAGGTTTTAAATAAAGGTGTTCATAATTGTATGTACTATGAATATGTTAGAGGGGACTTATAGTGTAACACGGTCAAGGGCCTTTGATGTATGAATATCGCTATATTTTACTACAAGTTTGTTTTGTTGTCTGTTTTTATGTTTCAGCAAACTTAAGATATTTCAGCAAACTTAAGATATTTCAGCAATGCCTTGTAATCCATCCCTGGAACAAAAAAAACTGTAGTTTTAACATAGTATTTAAAAAAATCAAGTTATTTAAAACAATAGGACATTCGCCAATGTAAAGCTTGGGCCAATTAATGTTTAAGAAGTAAAAATATTTGTAGATTTAGGAAACTTAGGTTTAGGTTCATCTACCGATTGCTGTGTTCGAAGTTTTCACTTCTTTATAGTGTGTATCAAAAGAGCTTTTCAAACTTTTTTTAATTGAAAAAGTGCTTTTTTAAACAAATTGTTGCTTTATTTGTCTAAATTAGATTTCCCGACTCCAATTGACGCTTCTTCAACTTTTCAGATCTTTTTTTTTAAACATGAAGATTTTTTTTCCATTCCATTGCTATGTTGATTCACAACGTTTTTTTTTTTGTAAATTATTATTTTCAATTCTATTGTTATCCGGAAGCTGATAATTTAACATGACAAATACCTCGTTAAAATCAAAATTTTGTAATAAGTAATTTTGACAGGGTGCTTTTTCTAAAATTTTAGAACAAAATACCCCTTAACATCTTTTTGTACCGTCAGTGATTTGTATGGTTATTTGGTTTATACAGAGCATTCTTTTTTTCTTTAAATGTAGAAAAAACGTCAAACTTGAACAACTCTTTGAACTAGAACGAGAGAAGAATTTATAGTGTTTTCTTTTATTTTAATTTAGTTTTTCGACTAGCTTTGCGTGGAGAACAGAGGAACTGGAGAGTTGAGGTGTAGTGTAATATAAAAATTTAAAAAAGGCACTTTCCCAAGGTTCGTAGTCCGAGGAGCTAGGACCCTTGTCCTAGCTTGGGTAGGTGCCGAGATCGAATCTCGGCAGCCGCACAAAAAAGTGAGTGGTGTAGTAATGGTGAGTGGAAGCCTGGACAGTTGTGGTCGTGGAAGGTGGATTTGAGCCGGTATGCAAAAAAAAAGGATCGGCCTCTGCCTAAGCAGATGCCATTCTGTGCTCAACCCCATGTTCTGTGTTCAGCAGAAAGCCTTCAGCCTCAACCCTAACTTTGAAACAATTACTTCTTCACTTCAATTGGAGGTTCACTATTTGAAATGTTTAAAAAATTTTAGGACAACATTTTTTTTGGCTTCAAGTGCACCTCCAAAACGCTGTGTATTCAGCCCGTCCATGCCCTACAATTGCAAAGGTGTCAATTGGTTCGGCTCATCCACGGCATGCATCCGCGCGATCGTGGTCGGTAAGTCAATTGCGCCGGTGGCGCAGGACTCTAATCACAATTTTAATGTCATTGGAATAATGCGCAGCAAATCGAAGAAGAACGTTTGGCAGTTACTTACGCGGCGCAAACTTTTCTCTTTTTAGTGTACTTAAGAGGCTCTTAAGGGACGCTTTTTAAAATATATAAAATATTGATGATTTCGACTAAATCGAGCACGGCTTGTTATGCTAAATAAAATTAAAATTCAAAATTGTGCTCACCAGAACTCTTCAACAAGCTTTTAATTAAGAAAATTTCCTTTTTCAAAACTGCTTAGAAAAGGCCTTTTTGTAAAAATGATTTTTGAAAAATTTCTTCTTTTTTTCTAAAAATCCTGTTTAGAATCTATTATGGAAGTATAATTGAGGGGAAGAAATATTTGTTTTAAGTGAAATAAACGAGGCCCTTCAAAAGTTGTGTAAAAAAATGAGGGGCCCTCAAATTAAATTTTTCTTTCGGCGAAGGGCACTCCTCTATTTCATAAATTAGAGTTATGAATGAGGGCAGCCTTCATCAAGGCAGGCTAAGGGCCTACGAAGGGAAACACGTTTTTTTATTACCAAAAGAAATATTGATTTACAGTGGCGCTATGCTAAAGTTGCTGTTTTTGCTCTTACACTTTAGTGTAAGCAAAAAGGGCTGAGCGTCATCTTCTTTGACACCACTACTGATTCGTTTGCATGTAGGATGTACAGAACGTTTTAAAATGACCTAAACTTTCAAACGTAACACGTGCAGCATGTTACAATTGATAAAATTGTAAGAACATTTGATGCTCCCTGTTCTAAACAAAATCTTTTAGTCTCGCTCCTAATATCTTTAGGAAAGCTGTGGGCTCCAGCAGAGTGACAAGTGAGTACTTAAACTTCAGTGGGTACTTAAAGGACACTTATTGTCATGCCAAAGAAAACGCAAGCACTCAAGCATTATGCAGAATCTTGTTCTGAACAATTACTTTAAAAAAATGAGGAACGTTTTTCTAAATTCAGCAGCAATCAGGTTTGCATAAAATAGCAGCTTTAAAAATACTTCATAAATTAAAAAAATCTAGATTTACTAAAATCTGTCACTATTTTTTTTAAACGTTAGTTTTTGTTGTACGGGACGAGCTAACATAGGAAGAAAAGAGAATTTGACAACAATGTTGGCGCTTGGAATCAGCGATCGGACCTCTCTAAGCCACAAATCCTCAACTCAACGCCAAAGCTGACCGCTGAAACAATCGCTGAATCCCATTCACCTAATCGCTGGAACACCAATTCAAATTCGAAGTGAGAGGAGTACCCACGCTAAGGATATCTTGGTTCAAAGTAAAAAGCCATCCAAAAATTATATTTGGGACATTAGGTTCAACTGAATCACTTTTCTAAGCTAGCTCGCTTTTGTTTGTCTAAAAAGTCCTCGACCGAACAATATTTTTTTTTAGAACGGAAATCCAATTGGTGACAAAGTGTGGAAGCAATCCAATTGGAAAGTGGTTTTGAGCAAGTTGGAGCTGGAAGATGCTGGAACATACGACTGCATCGCAAAGAACACAATGGGCAGAGCAAACGCCTCAATTGCCTTGAAATCGCTAGTAACCATGTACAGAGCATTTTTTAAGAAGCAGATATTAGCATCATAATAATCCGCCCAGATTTTTCCAATTCCCATTTTGATAACTATTCAAAAGCAATTATACCCTAGGTTGAAAAGTGATATTGCTGAAACGGCTTCAAAATGATACATAATTTAATTACTATAATTTAATTACCAGCGATTTCAAGGCGGATTAAATTCACATCATTTAAGTTTTTTCACGCTTTTTGAGTAGCTATTTTGAAAACTCGTTGCTCCTTCCCCCATAATTTGTACTAATTCTCGCCTAAATCCGCCTTGAAATCGCTGGTAATTGCAACCATGTATAGAACATTTCTTAAACAGCAAAATACCATAATCAGTTCCAAAATTGCTTCACAGGAAAAAAAGTTCATTGGAAACTAGCGTTTCCTAGCGTAACAGAAGAATATCCATTGACCGGCTTCTAAAGACTTCAAAATTTGATTTCTAAAAATGTGTTTTTATCCAATAAATAGTATCCCATGGATTGGAATATCGTAAGTGAAAATAATAACTTAGAGAAAGTATCCAATTAGTGAAGAGAAGATATCCAATTAGGATATATATCCAAACTGAAAATATCCAATGGGTGAAAGTATCCAATTAGTGAGAATACTCGATGGGTGATAATATCCAAAATAAACCGTTGCAAACGCACGTAACCTAAGTAGCGTATTGTGATACCAAAATATTTTCATCCAGCACTAGCAAAACCCGTAAAACTGATTTTTTGGTTTTTAGGATTTGAAGGTCATTCATGCGGGCATCTCAATAAGAGGAAAGGGTCTGGAGTCCTTTTGGGCCTTGAAAACATCATAACTTTCTGTATCATGCTTAACTAGCAAAAATCCGAAAAATTCGATTTTTCGGATTTGGGGGTCATTGAAATAAAGATGAAAGGTCTGGGGTCACTTGGGTCCTTGAAATCATCATAACTTTTCTTTTCATGCAAAACTAGCAAAAATCCGAAAAAACCGATTTTCGGATTTGGGGTCAATTAGGGGCTCATTGAGATAAGGATGAAGGGTCTGGGGTCACTTGGGTCCTTGAAATCATCATAACTTCTTTTCATGCAAAACTAGCAAAAATCTGATAAATCCGAATTTTCGAATTTGGGGGTCATTTGGGGGGTTGTCAAAATGAGGGTGAAGGGTATGACCCCTGTGGCCCATCTTCGAAATTGGCCTCACCCTTGACCCCTACTACCTATAACTGAAAAAAAGTTAACCAATATTTTTTTATGAAACAGCCAAAAAAAACTTACGTAAATATTGAAAACCAAAAAACGGTCCAAATATTGAAAAGAGGATAAAAAGTATCTTAACATATCTCGTCGCTGGACTTACATCTGCCTTGCTACCGATTCTCAATGCTACACCTTAAAGGAGGCACATCTTACCGTCCTGGAAGGCAAGTTAGAGTTCCGGTAAAACGAAGAATCCGAACTGAATACCTCAAAGCTTTCAAAGTTTAAATTTTTATGAAATGGCTGCAAGCTAAAATTTTTACGAGAATTTTTTTTTTATGAAAATAAAAAAGATGAAGAATCTTGCCGTCCTGAAAGTAACGCGGAAAATAACTTCGAACTGGTGTTCCGGCGTTTTGACTTAAATGGAATTTAAAAAATGAAGAGAAAATTTATAAAAAAAAAAAAAAAAAAGGAAACTTTAAGTAAAAAATTACAAAGCGAACCCGTCCTCGGCCATTAAAAACTCTAAATGATTGATAAAAACAAGGCTTTTATTATGTGTAATGCTTTTATTTAAAATTTCACCACCGCACCGGAAAGCTTCCCGCGGTCCGGCGCCGTGATGTCTCTTCCGCATATCGCACTACTTGGCGCAGTCACATAGTCTCCACTTTGTTCGTCAAAGACACTTCTAGGGTTTGCGACAATCTTCCACCCACTTTGGCCTCTGGATATAGCAAATGTAATTAACTATACTTAATTATTTAACTAGCTTTTACTCAATTAATACGTTCATAAGGCACGAGAGACCTACATTAAGCGAATTTCAGAATCGGAAGGCAAAATGGAGGAGCTGAAATGCTTACTGAAACAATACTGGTAAGAATGAGCTTACAAAAAAAGAAGGACTATTCTTAAAAAACGCTCTGTACATTTTCCCGGTTTTCTAGGATGACGTCAATGAAACGTTGACGCTTGAGCTGAAAGTGGAAAATTGTGCTAAATGTTATGGTTGAACAATTAACTGCACTTAAATGCGATTTGCTCCAAAATTTTACTAGACCGAAAATTCTGGAGGTTGGAATCCTGATATAATGTACAGTGCTGATCAAAACAAAACAAGGAACTTTTCCGTCGATAAGTTACTTGAAGAATGCTTAATTGTAATTAACTTAATTAGTTTAATAGTTGACTTAATTTTCTTTAAATTTCAGACTAAACCTATTGAAGGACCAAGTGCAGGTTAGTTGAAGTTGCGTTTGTGCAGATGTTTTAAATACGAAAAGACGCAAACTGCATAAAACGCGCGGTTTCCGACTGCGCCACTGCGAATACTTTCCGTAGGAAAAATTTGTAAAATTAACCAATGAACAAAATTATTTAGCGAAGTAATTTAATTTGATTAAAAATTGTAATGAGGTTATGATGCAATTACATAATTAGTTTATACTCTATATGCGTAATTATAATTTTTTCATTGTAATTACCTAATTATAATTAAGTTCATTATGGAATTACAGATTGTACACTGAAAAACCCAATTACTGAAACTTTTGATTAGATGATAACAAAATTGGAAAAACTGTTAGGCTGAGGAATATGTCAACTAAAATCTCAGAGAAGAATCAAATGGGGTCTAAATCAAAGTGAAAACACTATTAGTTGAACTAAACTAAAAATTAAATGTCAAGATAACAATTACCCTAATTTACTATCAAATGTAATTTGTAATTAGCTAATTACTTTAATTACAATTTAAACTTTAATCGTGGTTACGACTGACTCGTCTTCTGAACCGCTAGAGGGCGTTGTACCCCTTGCGTCTCTTATTTTCTCACGAAGTTTTGCATACGAAATGAGCTCCTTGTCCAAAATTTCATAGTGAAATTTCACGCTTTTTTTCAACCGACTGCTTAAATAATTGGTAAATTACTGTCGCAATTTATTAACTGACTATTAAACTCTTTTTGTCTTTGCTCTACCGTGGTTTGAAACAGCGTAGGACTCGACGCTGAAAAATGAGCGCTGGACGTGGTAATTTGGAGCGCATGCGCTATAGGTCCATTACACTTCCACTTAAAATTCTTCCGTTTTCCTCTAATTTTCGCTTTTAAAATGCGCTCAGCAAATATGTCCAAATGAAGTTTTCTCAAGAAATCCTTTCATTAGATCCTGAGAAAATAACAGTTTAGAAAATTAAAAACATATTTGAAATTAAAAAAAAAATAAGTGTTTTTTTTTTCAAGTTAAAGATGTGCAATTACCTAAAAGTTTCAAGATTTTAGAGTTGTCGATAGTTGCAGTGATGCCAAATAAATTTGAAGCGGAAATGAGCACATTCTTCATGTCACCTTCAGCTACATTCGAACCGAGTTCTTTCAAAAATTTTAGAATTTTCTAAACATTCTGAAGAAATATATATTTTTTCATTCGAAATAGTATTACAAAAATTTTAAACTACAAACACCAACGAACCTAGTTGATCATCTAACTAATACTCTGTTTTTCACCATACAAGTTTATTTTGTTTTTTGAGCGGCGTGCAAGTGATGGATGAAAACAAGGTTAATTTCTTAAAACGATTCTAAAAAAAAATTCCTGAAATTTTGAAATAAAAGTTGCCGTGAAATATTTTTTTAAAAACATTGGAAATAGCCGAACTTTTTTTTTAAATTATTTAAAAAAGGCTCTGTACAAATCACCGGTTAAATTTGTTTTTTGTTTGATTTCTATCTAGAATTTCATGTATTTGCCGCTATATCTAGAAGTTGAGCAGCGAATGCTGTTGAGAAGGTCTCCAACAGTGCCTTCTAAAGGCTTCCAGCTTTCGTTGAGAAAATTTACGTGATTGACATTTTGACCTCTATCATGACAAATCAATTTATATTTTGTGTGACCTTTGACCTCTTGCTTTTTAGTTCAGTTCATCGATGCACTGGAATTGTTGAACGTTGCTCGAATACAGGCCATTGTACTCATCAGAGAGATAAATGTCAAATGCTTGTCAAAATTCTCTATATAGGATTACAGGGGATTCCAACTTTCTTTCAAATTTCCTCAACGCGCTCCTCTCTGATGTTCAAATATAAAATGAGACTTTCCGAAGGAATCCCCTCATTTGATCCTAGTGAGATTTGAGATGATAGTTTAGATAATTTAAAATTTCAAATATATCCTAAAAAAGTTGAAACAAAATTTGAAAATTTCTTTTAAATTTCAGATATGCAATTATTCAGAAGTCTCAAAATTTGAGCAATGTTTAAATGATGCCATGAATATGATGAAAATGAGTACATTATTCCTTTCTGCTTCAACTCCAACTAAGTTGAAATCCACTTTTTTTCAAAATTTTAGTACAGATAAGGCAGCTGCTGACCGTAACTTTCTTGAGCCTGACAACCGCAAAAGTTACGGTCAGCAGCTGCTTTAGGTGTAGTTTCCCTAACACGCTTCTAAAAAAAAATTTGAACAAAAAATGTTGTTGTGATCGACCAACGGCAAGAAAACACGAAGAAATGTGAAACCTGTAATTCGTGTTTCCGACGCAGCTATCATCAACTTTTTCTATACTTTCATGTTTTTTAAATAGCGTACAAGTGATCGGAAAATATAAACTAAACACTATTCTCAACCTCCGCTTGCAATCTTTACAAAAGAAATTCCTGTACAAAACATTTCACTTGCATGATTTTTAAAAAAAATATGAAAAAGAAAATCTTAGACAATTCGGCATGCGTTTGATTGCGAAAACTAGTCCAAAATCTCTACTGAAAAAAATTAAAAATATTTTGTTAAATGACGTCAAATCCGCACAAATTGATGTGGCAAATGATTAGAAATTTGACGTTGATGACTTTAAAATGTTATGTACAAATCACAAGTTAACTCACCAGGAGGGGGAGAATGATTTTTTTATAGTATTTCTTTTGAAAAATATAAACCTCACAAAAAAGAAATGATCCCACGGGCGTCTCAGGTGCTAATAAGCACTTTGAGCAATTAATAATACAGGAAACTGCTCTAATTAGTGCGATTCAAAATTAAACAAACAACTTTGTCTAACTAATTACAATTATTATGTTATTGCAGGTTTTAAACTATACAATAAACACAATCACATAAATCTAACGGTAATATAATATAATTGCCCCAAATAATAGTTCAGAAAATTAAAAATTTACATGAATTTGAACAAAATTTGAAAATTGCTCTTTAAATTGCAGATGTACAATTACCTAAAAGCATCACAAACTACTTATTTTGAAATTATAGGTATTTCCTCAACACGAGTCTGAAAAAAATACTATCTTGAACTTTTTCTTTTCTTTTCGAAATTTCAAAACCCAATTGATTGTGAAAACCTATTACAAAAAGTCACAGAAAGAACAAAAATAGAAACCCGAAATCTCGAAACCTTTCTCTGCAGTTCCAAGTTCAATGTACTTTCAAATGACTGTGTCAGTGATGAAAGAAAAATAAGAAATAAAAATGATTCGAACCCCTCCCTCTTGTGGAACCTTTAAGAAACTCTCTGTAGAAATCATCTAAGTTACCAGAAGCAAGAGTATAATTTTGTTTTTCGTTTGTAAAACTTTGATAAAATTTAGAAAGTACCATCGAAATATTTGGACAAAAATTACAATTTAGTACATTTCGGACGAAGAACATGGTACTACTTCCATTTTATTAAATGACGTCCAATTGATGGTAAAAAAAAGTTAGTGAAAACTTCCAATACAGTACAATAAAATCCAAAAAAAAAAGCCAATTCCAATACAGTTTTAAAAAACAACAACACATGTTTGAACATTTAAAACAACATTTTTTTAAAACAAATAAACGAGATTTTGAAATACCTGTTCTTCGCTACACTCCAAAAACTTCCGTTTTCTGTTTTTTGTGCTCATGAAATCAAGCAGTTATTACTCGATTTATTCTCTCTAATTCGCTCATTTCCAAAAATTGCTGCTTTTTCTCTTTTGCAAATGATCAACGTCTTGCTCACAGCTTCTTCCCTAAAATTTAGAAAAATTAAAAGTACTACAGGAACTATTTGTAAAATCGATTTTCTTTTTAGATTTTTTTAATAATTTTAAATATTTTTAAGAATATTCCAAAAATGGAGTCCAGTAAATTTTGGAGTAAAAAACGTGCTATGAATTGTTAAAATAACAGTTCCCGAAACTTGCAATTAAATGTAATTTATAATTAGCTAATTATCTTAATTACAATACAAAATTTAATTAAGGAGACGACTGAATCCTCTGAGCCGCTAGAGGGCGCGGTAGTACTCGCGTCTCTCACCTTTTGACAAAATTATTTTAAAAAGTCTCTGTACAAATCATCAATTAACTTACCAGGAGTGGAAGCATGATTTGTTTTTGGTTTGATTTCTATCTACAATTTCACAAGTATCCGGAAATTCTTGTCACAAAGCATTTTCCAACAATGCTTTGAAGGGCTTCCAGTTTTTGTTCAGAAAATTTGCACAATTGAACTGTTTATGATTTTAATTTAAATTTTCCCTGACTTTTGATTTTTTTTTCTGCATTTTAAAAGTTTCGGTCAAAACACGAACCATCAAAAACATTAAATCTGTTCAAACGCTATTAGGTAGCTGTGATTTGCTGAAAATTGTTTACAGTGGAATTTACCTACTGTATTGATCAAACAGAAATTCCGATAAGATGCTAGAATGCAAACGCTAAATGTAATTCTTTCCGAATGCTTTCACCGGGAATTGTGGATTGACAAACCAAGAAAATACAGAGCGTTTTTTAAGTAGGTGGTAACTAGTAATGAGTTTTTAATTCTGTAGCTTTATTATTTTTTTCCCATTAATATACTTACCTTTTCGTCAGTTAATTTTATAATTTTGACAAAACATGAACCCGAGATGATGTTTCCAAGTTCCATTTTTCATTTAAATTCAACCATTACGTGTTCCTTTAGCTCGACGACACTTCTAAAACTCTGTATCTCTCAGTATTTGCCAACTCGACATTACTATTTTGCAGATATGCGTTCCAAAATAAAACATACACTTCAAATGTTAAAAATTAAGCTGTATATTTGCGACGTGTGGAAAATTCTGCAATTATCCGATAATTATAATTAACTCAGGTTTTTTTTTAAATGAAGAAACTTCTTTATGACTTTAAAACTTTTCAATGTTACCTTCCTTCTGGAACGCACTGTAGAAAACACAGGTGCCTCTCCCGAGCTGTCATTCTTCTTTACTGCTGGACACAGTGGGCCTTCGTTGTTGTTTTTACCTTTCTGCTCCGTTGGGCACATTAGTCCAAGTGTTCATGGAAACGAATAACACAAAATGCGTACCATTTTGTATTATTCGTTTCCATGAACACTTGCATTAGTCTACAAACAACCAGTGTAACCGACCTTTTTTTATTTACACAAAAACGGAGCTTTTGTTAATTTAGGACAACACACAACCACATTTTTCAGTCCACTTCCTCGGTAACACGTCTTGTTCATACAACAATTATTTGGAATAATAATTATTATTATCTTTTATGGTGTTAAGTGCCTAAAAAGTTACTGAGCCTTCTGGAATGAGAAAAGTGATTGCAATTATTTGGAATAACAATTATTGTACCTTATAGGACTTAAGTAACTAAATTACAATTAACTACACAGTTTGATTTTCTTTTATGGTGTTCAGTGTCTAGTTACTGAGCCTTCTGGAATGAGAAAGGTGATTGCAATTGCGGTGAAAGTAACCAAATTGTTTTGAGAGTAAGAAAGCAGGAGAAAATTGCAAAGTATGTTAATTTGTGTTAATAATTAGTTAATTAAATTACCTAAAAAGCCTAAAAGTTGCACTTAAATTGCATTTCGTACAACTTAGTTTAATTTAATCAAATTTTCTTAACCAAGTCCAGCTAAAAAATGCAACGCTTAATTTTCATGATAGCTACAAATGAATTAATTGCGCAAATCTAAAACCCAAAAACTACATACTTTTTCTGCGATCACCTATTGTGTACGAAAAGTGCCTTACAATCTTAAATTAAATTTTAATTGGCGTACAATATTGACATAAAAACATTGCGAAGTTGAAATTTTGAAAATATAGTGATTATGGTAAATTTGAAATAAGAGCTCTTAGCCTAAAGATGTTAAGGGCCCAGGGTAAGCTTTCGCTAAAACGAAGGTGTTGCTTTTTTTTTGCTCTGGTTTATTCATCTTTTTTTAATTAGTGCATTTTTCAGATAAGTCCTTGAGTAGTCAAGGGGCCCTTTGGCTTTTTCCGTTCCATGTTAAGATTCACCCTTACAAAACTTGACATTAATTCGGAAAAAATGCTTTGCTGACACCCCTGTAACGAGCGTAATAATCATTGAAATTATACCTGACCACACCATTTTAAAATGTCTAAAAGTAGTATTTAAAATAAAACAAGATAGTTAAAGTTAACTTAAATTTAAATTTTCTAATCCAAGTTCAATAAAAAAAATGCATTATAATACTAATACATTAATACAAGTTTCTACCGTTTCTAACTTTTGACAATTGCAATTCGGTGTTTCAATTGAGGAATTGGTGACTCCTCCTTTTCCTTCTCCAGTGCACAGAGGCGCAATTCTTCTACGCGCTCAGACGCATTTTTAATTTGCCTTTAACTTTAATTGCAATTAACTACTGCGCCTCGTAATTGTCAATTAAATTTTGATAGGTTTGGGCAGATATGGCAATTTGAGAGTAGAGGCGCTGTCTAGCGCAGTGTTGGAAGTGTGCAATTTCTTTAGCTCTGCTTCCAGCTGAGCTGCGTCCAGAGTCTGTAGAAAGTGTCTGGAATTTTAATTGGGTCATTTAGTTAATTGGAATTGAGTTAATTGTAATTAAAGTTAAATATAACTTTACTTTTGATGACTTAAAGCTCCGTTTGACTTGTTTAAGTGTGCTCTCTTGTTGTTTTCCATGAGGCGAAGCGGCCGAGACAATTTGTTGAATTTATCGCGAGCTAATAGATCAAAATTGTCTTCTGTTTTGTTCCGCTTTACGGGAATCTCCCATTTTAATTTTTTTTTAAAAGCTTGATTTAAAAATCGGTGATTCCTCTTATTCCTTTTAGAGCAAAATTTAACAAAAAAGTACTAAATCAAACCTAAAAGAAAAATCAATGCCAAAACTCGCAAAATGCACTAAACGTTTTGCTTGAAGTTTGAGAAGAATTATTTTCAATTAAGTTCAATTAATTAATAATTAGTTAAATACTCAGTTTGATAATCAAATTTAATTACTAATTGAATTTTAATTGCACAGACGGTTGACTATTTTAATAACTATTCTAATTAAGTAATCACATATTGTAATTTTTTAATTATGTAATTACTCGTTATAGTACACACTTCGTATGACTGCAGTTTTGCAGACACCCACATATTAGAACTTTTATAACGTAGAGTGCTAAATAAAATTTGAAACAAAAATCAAGTGGGTTCCAAATATCGTTAAATGCATTAAACGCGAAATCAATTGTTTGAATCAAATAACCTACCGTACAATTTAGTGCACTTAATTGATGATTCGTTCAATTGGTCAATTAGTTAATTAACTTTAATAAAAATAAAAAAAATTTTGCAGAGTCCACTGACTGCTCATCTGAGCCGCTAAAGGGTGTCGTAGCACTTGCGTCTCTCCCTTTCTCACGAAGTTTTGCATACGAAGTGGGCCCAGTACTTGGCTCCTTGTCTAAAATTATTAGTGACACGGTTTTCTTTAAAAAAAATTATAATTAAAATTTAATTAATTAGCAAATTACTAGATCAATTAACTAATCAACGGACTATTAAACTTGTTTTGATCCTACCCAATCGTCGACTGAAACGGAGTTGGACTCGACGCTGAAAAGTGAGATCCAGCACTAGACGCTGGAAATAGGGATTTTCATTGCACGCGCGATAAGTCCATTTCACTTGCGCTTAAAAACTTTCCGACTTCAAATTTTTTTTCAATACCCTCCTCAATGATGTTCAAATACAAAATGAGGTTTTCTGATCAAATCCCTTTCGTTCGATCCTGAGAAGTTAGAGTTTAGAAAATTTTAATTTCGAACATGTTTTGAAATTTCAAAAATTTACTTGATTTGAGAAATTTGAGATTATCAATTACCTAAAGCATCAGAATTTGAGCAGTCTCGCAGCGACCACACACCACAAAACAGTATTCCAGAGCATCAGGAGAATTTTTTCTCGATTATTGATTTTTGTTGGTGAATATTTACTCCAATGAAGTAACAGTCGATTACAAAATTTGAAAACATTTGAAAATCAATACAAATTAGTTTTTTTTTTTCCACATATTTTAGCTTTTTGTACCGCAAACGCTACACTTTTTACTGTGACCTCTAGAGGTCAAATCAGGACGAATTTCGAAAACCTGAGGTCAATTTCCGTTTCGGCATCTGTTTTACTATGCAAACTCAAAATGGAACAGGCCGACTCAAAATTAAAATTATAATGTTCACAGTAAATATTATATTGTCACAGAAATTGAGACACTGCCAGCAATGAACTGATTAAGAAATTTTCAAACCATGGCAACTGTATCATATTTTTAAATGGCGTACAAGCTATGAAAAGAGAGAAACATCACGCTTACCAAGAATTCGATTTCGGATTTTTAAATTTTGCATATTTATTTAAAAAATAAAATAAATTATGAACAATAATTGATTAATTTCGAAAATACCATAAATAAAAATTTTTTGAACAAAAACAACAACAAAAGAAAATACAAATCTGAAAGTGGACGAACTCCTATAGCTTTTTGCATTCGAAAATTAAGAATCTTTTATTAAATGGCATCCATTTAAAGAAATGCTCTGTACAAATCACGGGTTAACGTAAGGAGTGATAGGATGGGTTTGTTTTTGGTTTGATTTTTTCTATCTAGAATTTCACAAGTAGAACGGCGAATCCTGTCGCGAAGATCTCCAACAGTTTCTTGAAGGGCTTCCAGCTGGGGTGCGTCAACTCAGCACCTCAGCACCGTCAACTGGGCACCTCAATTCCAGCACCGTCAACTGGGCACCTCAAA
>JAQFYP010001541.1:0-15196 GCA_034694865.1 Bilobella braunerae
AATTCGCTCATTTCCAACAAATGCTGTTTTTTCTCTTTTGCATTTCTCTCCAAAATGGTCAACGTCTTCCCCACAGCGTCTTCCCTAAAATTTAGAAATTTTTTGAAAATCTAAAAGATTTAGGAATAAAAAAAATTGAATGTAGTCAAAGAATTTTGAAGATTTTGGAGATTCTCCGTTCACAGCGCTTTTGAAAAGTTCTGTACAATATTCATCACAACTTTGATTTATACAAATGTTTGGCTGATGAACGAGATAAAAAACGAAACCCTTTTGTTTAAGAAAAATTTAGAAAGTCGAAATTTAAAAAAATCGCAATTATTTTTCAGACAAATTTGTGCATTTTTTTTTTTTTTTTGGAAATTTTCTGATTTTAGACCTTTTCAAACGCCCTGCCTTTTTGATCCTATGCAAATGTGACCTGATCTGATCATTGATGAACGAGATCAAAGAGAAATACCTTTGGTAAATTTAGAAAGCTAAAAATATTAAGAACATTGGAATTTTTTTGAGACATAGGCATTCAAAATTTTGAAAATTTTATGATTTCAGAGCCTTCGATAGGCTCTGTACACTATACGTCTCACCTTTGATCATATGCAAATGTAGCCTGATCAACAAGGTCAGAGAGCAAAACCTTTCGTTTTTCCACTTCCGCTTCCAATTCTCCGCATTTCGTCAATATACCGAGGTTTTCTTGTAGAATTTCATCGACGCATTGCCGCGACTGCGCGTTCTCGGCAACAATTGAATCAAATTTCTCGGTAACCTAAAGTAAACCAATTAAAATCAGTCATTAGTTAACTTTAACTACAATTAAAATTAGTATAATTCTATTTCTACCGTTTCCAACTTCCGTTTGACAATTGCAATTCGATGTCTCAATTGCGGAATTGGCGATTCTTCCTTTTCTTTCTCCAGTGCACAAAGCCGCAAATCCTCCACACGCTCAGACGCATTTTTTAAATCCCCTTTAACTTTAATTGCAATTAACTTCTGCTCCTCGTAATTGTCAATTAGCTTTTGGTACGTTTGAGCAGAATTGGCAATTTTAGCGTAGAGAGCGCTGTCTCGCGCACTGTTGGAAGTGTGCAATTCCTCCAGTTCTGCTGCAAGCTCAGCTTTCTCCAACTCCAGCGCCTCCAGAACGTGTCTGGAATTTTAATTGGGCTAATTAGTTAAGTGCAATTAAGTTAATTGTAATTAAAGTTAAATATAAATTTACTTTTGATGACTTAAAGCTCCATTTGACTCCTTTAAGTATGCTCTCTTATCGTTTTCCATGAGGCGAAGCTGCCGAGACAATTTGTTGAATTCATCGCGAGCTAACGAGCTTTTGTTGACGATAGCCTTGCTAAATGTCAAATAAACGAATAATGATGATGATGATGATCGCGAGCTAACAGCTCAAAATTGTCTTCCGTTTTGTTCCCTCCCTCCGCTTTACGTGAACCTCCCATTTTTATTTAAAAAAAAGCTTGATTTCAAAAACTTTTAAAAGTGTTACTTAAACATGGTTTTTCAAAATTTTGTCTAGATGCTCAGGTTTCGTTAATCTGTTCAAAGGCTCTGAGGTAGCTGTGCTTTGTTGAAGGTTTTGTGCAGTGGAATTTAAGTAGTGCATTGATTAAACATAAATTCCGATACGATTCTACAAATCAAAAGTAAAGGGATATCAATCTTTCCCAAAAACTTTCTTTCACGTTTCATTGCGATGTGTTAAAGAAAAGTACAGAGCATTTTTTAAGTAGCTAGAATCTAGAAATGGGTTTTACTTGGCGTCAGTCATTTTTTTCATTCATTCATTTTTGGCAAAATAAGGATTTGGAACAAAATGTTTCAGTTTCCTTGACTACACTTTTCTCGCGATTTCTTTTTAGGCGACATTTATAAAATTTCCTGTATTTCTCACTATTTTAAAAAACTTTAACCAGGTATTTCAGCGTGATAGACGAAACTAAGAAAACAGCGTTTTTTAAGTAATTGAAAACTAGTTTTAAAACTGGAAACTTAGTTTGATAGTTTGATTATTCTTAGCTCAATAATATCTTTTCCTTTTCGTCAATTTTTAGAGTTTGACAACTAGTAGTTTGAAACGATATTTTCCAGTCATGCTTTCTTTAAAGTCAACCATTACGTGGGCCTGTAGCTCTGAAAGTGTGAATTTTGAAAAAAAAAGTTTAGAATTTTGAAGAAGTTAAAAATTAAAGCAAAGTTTTCTGCAACATTCTTGAAAATTTCACCTCTGTACAAGTCCTGTGACGTAGATGTGTTTCGTGGAGGATTGTGGGTTGTGGAATTTTGATAGCTTGAAACTGGAAATTTGAAACTTGAAAAACGGAAATGTTTTTTCAAAGTTTCATTTGTTTGAAATACACATTAATGTAATGACTGCTGATTTTTTTTTAAAAACAAGGATTTTCTTTTTAAAAGAAAACTGTTTTAAATTTAAAAAATGTGTTTTTTTTTTTATAATTTTAGTTTAAAGTGCCTGTGCAGGATATTCGGCGTCAAAAAATTCCTCAATGATGTTCAAATACAAAATAAGGTTTTCTGAAGAAATCCTTTTGTGCGATCCTGAGAAAGTATAGTTTAGAAAATTTCAAAATTTTGAACATTGTTTTAAAATTTCCAAAAAATCAAATTTCCAAATTGCTTTTTTAGATTTCAAATTACCTAAAAGTTTCGAAATTTCGAATTTTTTTTGTTCCGAAAAAGTTGAAGTGAAATCCCAAATAGATTTGAAGCGGAAATCAGCACATTCTTCATGTCACCTTCAACTCCAGCTAAATTAAAACCCACCTCTTTCAAAATTTGTGTAATTTCCTCATCACAATTCTAAAAAAAATACTTTTTTTAAAATGTTTGTTTCAAAATCAAAGTAACTGTGAAAAATAAAAACAAACATGTTTCGAAATTCCAAAAATGAATTATTGTGAAAATCTATGTATAACGCAAAACCAAGAATACACAACAGGCTGATCCTATAAATGTCTCTTTTTTCGAATCATGAACTCACTGTCGTTGCACGCACGGATTCTCCTTCAGATTTTTTTTCTAAAATTATTTATCAAAAATCTTTAAATAATATCAAAACATTTTTTAAATCCTATGATTTAGAAATCGCCCACATCGGATCCACACGAACAAACACCAGTTCAAGATGTATTGCAACAAACCGGAAAACTATAAATATTGTAGATCTGTACATACCTTCCTTGTGAAAAAAATTGTATGGCGTTAAACAAATCAGCAAAATATAAAGTTTCGATAGAAAATAACACATTTTCAGAACAAAAGGAAATAAGGAATAAATATAAAAAAAAAAAAATTAATCTATCACATCAAGTTCACAATTTTCTCAAAACTCTAAGAATATTTTTAATTGACTAGATTTTGTTTCATGAAAGGACTATTTTGAAAGTTAGTTTCTAGCTTCTATAAATTTGATTAATTATTATTTTCACGTTCCTTCTGAAACGCACGGTACAAATTACAAGTGCTTCTCCCGAACTGTCATATTTCGTTGTTGCCGTACACGACATTGTTCTTGCTTTATCTTTTCTGCTTCGCTGGGCAAGTTAGGCTACAAAAAAAAAGTAGGTAAAAACCTAAACCTAACATAAAACTTTCACTTCCGTTACCATTTGTTCTTGTTCTCACAACAATTTTTCAACAATTGTACGTACAAAACTTAAATAAAACCTAATTAAAGTTAACTTACCGATTGATTATATTTAATTAAGAGTGTTAAGTGCCTAATGGGTTCGTAACCTTTCTGGAATGAGAAGTGCAATTGAGGTGAAAGCAGTAGAATTGTTTGAGAAAGCGAGAAAGAGAAAATATGAAGTGAATTGGTTTTAGTTAATTAAATAACCGTAATTTAGTAGGTAATTGAATAATTACTTATAATATGCAAACTACTGCCTTATACTTAACTTTTAATTTATGTCAATTGTTTTGAAATAAACAATTTACATTTTTAGAAATTTTATAATTTGGAAAACTGGGTTAAGGGCCCTTGAGAACGTAAAGAGCCTCTAGTTTCTTCGCACATCTTGAGCTGCGGACACACAAAAATTTTAACGTTAATTCTGAGAAACGTTATTTAAAGTGAAATAAATTTTCATTAACAAAGTTCAATTAAAAACAAATTATTTGAAAATTAACCTTAAATTTAATTTTTATCGCAATTGCAAATGAATTAAATGCACATGACCAAAACACAATCTTCAAAAATCACCAAGAAAAAATACGATCAAGCTTTCCCATACGGTAAGAGAAGCGCATGACTATTTCCGAATTGCTTTTGCGAAATAAGTAAAAAAAAAACTACGCGGAAAATAATTGTTGAAAAAGAAGTGAGATTTGTAAAAGTCATTGAGCCATAATTGCCCGTCCAGGACTGAGAGGGAGACTCCGGAGGTCATTGACCTTTTTATGTAAAGGTCACTGACAAGAATGGTCAAATTACCTAACCATTTATTCCAGACATGCTTTAGTCGCTAAAATACCAAAAGGTGTTGTTAAATTATAGTTTACTTTTTTTTTTAATTTAGAGCAGAAGCTTTTATAAATTTAAAATAGAAGAGTCATATTTTTACATCACAACAAATTGCTCATTATAATAAAGTGTCATTCAGTGTTTTAGGAAAATATATTTCGGATTACATTTCTGGAAAAGTTCCGTGTAACCCATCAGTTCTCATTTATTCGCTGAAATTTGTGTTACTGAAAGTCGATTGTTCTAAAAATTTGGAACAATTTCAAAATTTTCTGTTTTTTTTTTCAAAATAGGGTTTTGGAATGTTTGTTTTCTTTTGGAATTAATTGTGGCTTGTTTATTTTAACTGAATTTCTGACTTAAATTGACGAAAGTTGACGAAAATACAGTAAAAAAAACTTTAATTTTTCCATAATTCAAACTTTATTATTCAAATTTTATTGATGCTGCATCCGATTCACATTGTAATTTTAGTTTTGATAATAATTTCCATCATTCCGATTATTATGTTATTTGGAAACTGATAATTTAGGATGTCAATTAACCTGAAAAAAATCAAAGGTTTGAAAAATCATTTAAAAAAATAATAAAGTAATAATAAAATAAATAATAAAATTTTCCTAAATTTGTAATTTTTCATATACCTAAAAACCGCATTTTCTAAAAGTACTGAGAGCATTTAAATGAGTTTTACACGCTGACATGGCTTGTTTAGCTATTTTAAAATTCAAAGCAAATTAATATTAAAAACAAAACATCGATTTACGTTACGATTTATTTCCAGCTCCTTCATAAACCTGTTTACCACGAATTTATTGAGGAGATTTTTGCTTAGTTTTTCATGTGACGTTCAAATTCCTCAAATACTACGGAAGTTTCTTATTTAACTGGTCAATGAGGCCTATCAAAGTACTTCGCACCTAGAGCGCATGGGTGGTAGTCTCGCTTTTTAAAAACTGTTTAGAAGATATCTTTTCTAAGAATTCCGTAAAAAATACCCTTTTCTAAAATGTTGTTTAGAAAATGAAAGCATAATTGAGGGGAAGAAATATGAGGCTTATGCGTGGGAGAGCCTCCATAAACGAATTCGACAGTTGTTCGCTTTCCATGTATGACCTACAGAGCCTTTCAAAACTGTTCCTACAAAATTACCTCCACTATACAATATAACATGTTCAACATATGTTCTCATATTTTGCAACGCAACGAAAATACCTGATTAACCCTTGACCCTTGATGTTTGTTCAGGCTTCTTAAAATCAGCGTGAGAAGCCAAATGCGTCAAGCATGCCTTATTCTTTGCAGAATTTTGTTCTGATTTTTTTTTAAATGACTAGTCATGATTTTCTAAAATCGACACCTACCATTGCGTTCAGAGCCGCACAAATATGTTTGTAACAAATGCTCAAAATAGAGCCGAATTATACCTGGGTTGGTTTTATAAATCGTTTTTTTTAGAAGATGCGCTAACCTAGGACAGGAAGGACAGAACGCTTGAGAACATTGTTGGCACTAAGAATCAGCGATCGGACCTCTCGATGCAACCGATTCTCAATTCAGCACCAAAACTTATGTCAGCTGGGATATGCGCTGAATCCACCAATATACAGAGCCTTTTTTAAATAGCTAAGTCCCACAAAACTCCCCCAATTACTGTGTCAACAGGAGCGCGCATCAAGTGAACTCATTGATGGTAAATGTACCCTAGCCTAACAGACTGATATTCGTTGAACGGCTTCAAAATAAACACCTCATAATTAATTTCTAAAAAAAATGCTCTGTACATCTGTCGTGAGTAAAGGGTTTCTGTTTTGTTGAGAAAATGGCGTTAAGTTACAATTTCTGCCATCGTCGTGAACTGCCCGGTCTCTGATTATGCCACATTAACTAGGAAAAATGTGTGCTGATTTAAAACAATTAAGCTTCAACGGTTAATTGCCGATCAAGACAATTATTTAGTTAAGTAATTTAATTGAAATTAAAATTATAACTATAAGTCATGATTCAATATTATATATAATTAGTGTATTCCCTAATTATTTTACTTTAATTACTTCACTGCTAAACTACAGCAATATTGCATTCTACTGCTTTAGAAACTTTCCTCGAGCAATTTCCTCCATTCTGAAAAATATGTTATGAAATTTCGAAAAAAAAAAAATTGTGAAAACTATTTAACGGAGCAACAAAAAGCGAAAGAACTTATTTTTTTACTGGCGTTTTGTGAACTACTTTGGAACCTATCTTGAGTTCCAAATTTATTATTCTTCTTGAATGGCGTGCAAGTAATGCATTAAAAAAAAGTAAACTAAATTATTCAAAACGGTCATTTGCAATCTTCAAAAAAAAACTCCGTTGAAATCATCCGTTGAAATTACCAGAAGCGAAAGTATGATTTTCTTTATTATTTTAAAAATGAAAGTGAGGAGCCCATTTTACCAAAAAATTTAAGGGCATTGATTTAAAAAAAAAAGTTAAAAAAATTAAATCAAACTTTTTCAAAGCTTTGGTAAACGCGAGATGGCTTAAATCTATCCAATTGCTCCGCAGTGCCAGTGTTTTGACTTAAATTTTGTTTAGTGGAATTCAAGTACTGCACGGAAATTCCGATGAATGACTTGAATGGAAAAGTAAAAAAAAATGCAAGTACTACAAAAATATGCAAAAATACTACAAGTAGCGTATTTTTAGCAGTTGAAAATCTAATTTGATTTTGGGTTAATGTGTTGTTTGTTTTATTATTCTAGATTGCGTCAGTCATTAATTTTTACAAAATGATATGAAATCAAACAGCAATTCTTGTGAGTTGTCATCGACGTTACCGCTATGCTCCTTTGCTTATGACTCCCTTCTGAAAGTCTCTGTACAAAAAAAAACAAAAAATTCGAAAAAACAAAACAACAACAACAAACAAAACGATTTAAGTCAATTAAGTACCAACGGTAATTTACCACTTACCGTTGATATATGTTATATGTTATATATACACATCCGTGCTCAATGAATCAAGCAGTTTTTGCTCATGTCGATTAATTCTCGCTAATTCGCTCTCTTTTGCATTTCTCCCAAAATGGTCAACGTTTCCCCCATAGCGTCTTTTCTAAAATTTTGAAAAATTTAGAAAACCTAAAAGTTTTAAGAAAAATCTGAAAATATTCGAAATGTTAGTTTAAAAAATTATGACGTTTTAGAGATTTTCTAAAAATTTCTGTCCTTCTGAAAGGCTCTGTACACATTATGTTTCATCTGTAGTATTTTAAAATCGTTTTTAAAATGAAATCAAAATAATGCTTTTGAAGACGAGTTATTAAAAAATATACAATATGTTCCTCAACAACATCTGTTCAAACGTTCTGGGGGAGCTGTGTTTTGTTAAAAAATTTGGGCAGTGGAATTTAAGGAGTGCGTTGATCAAACAAACTCCGATACTTCATTCCGAGGCTTCAGAATGCAAAAGTAAAGAAAATCCATTTCTCTAAAATTTCACCGGGGATTACGATAAATTAAAAATATAGAGAATTTTGAACTTGAAAAACGGAACTGTTTTTCCAAGTTTAATTTTGTTTGAAATATACATTCATATAATGGACTGCTGCCTTTTTTTAAAAACAAGGCTTTTTGCTTTTTAAAAACAAGCTTTTTTAAAAAGAGTTTGTTTAAGTTTTAGTTTAAAGCGCCTTTCCAGGATATTCGGCGTCAAAAAATTGCTGGAAGATGACCAGGACGCTTCCAGCGATGAGTTCGATTCCATCCAGGACAGTTACCAGCTTCAACTTCCTACGTAGATCGAGGTAGACCTACATGAAGCGAATTCCAGGAAGACAAAATGAAGGAGCTGAAAGGCTGTCAAAATTGTCGTCTGTTTCGTTTCCTCCTTCCGCTTTACGTGAACCTCCCATTTTTTTAAATATAAAAAAGTATTTGTATTTTAATTTTCAAAAGCCGTTTTTTAAAACAAGTTTCTTAGAAGTTCGATACAAACGGTGGTCCACAACTGTTAAAACGGTCTGAGTGAGCTGTGCTTTGTTTAAAATTTTGTGCTGTGGAATTTAGATTAGTGCATTGATCAAACAGAAATTCCAATACGATTTTACGAATCAAAAGTAAGGGGAAATCATTCTTTCCCAAAAACTTTCACCAGGCATTGCGATGTGTCAAACAAAAAAGTACAGAGCATTTTTTAAGTAGCTGGAAACTAGAAATTATTTTTACTTGGCGTCATTCATCTTTTCATGTTTTTGAAAGGATTTGGAACAAAATGTTCTAGTTACATCGCTTCCTCATTTTGTTTAACGCGTATACTTCTGGGCGACATTTATCAAATTCTCACTATTTAAAAAAAAACTTTCACCGGGCATTTCAGGGTTATGAAACAAAACAAAAAATACAGAGAGTTTTTTAAGTAGTTATTAGTAGTTAGTAGTTAATAACCAGCGTTAATGAGCAGTAGCAGGAGGGACACGAACCAAACAGCTCTCATCTAAGATGTTAAAATAATAAGAAAAAACATGCTCTCTACTCTCCAGAAACATCCGCTCTCTGTTTTTCGTGCTCATGAAATCAAGCAGTTTTTGCTCATGTCGATTAATTCTCGCTAATTCGCTCATTTCCAACAAATGCTGTTTTTTCTCTTTTGCATTTTTCTCCAAAATGATCAACGTCTTCTTTTATGTAAAGGTCACTAACAATGAGGAGAGGTCAAACTACCAAACTATTTATTCCTAACCGGAAATCGTGCCTCTATTTTAATATTTTGCTATTTTAATAAAATGCATTAGCGCAGCGTCTCGTGAACGTATAATTCTACGATTGTTTAAACAAACAAATTTAAGCAGGGTTGGATTGTTGAATATTGTATTATTTACAATTATTTTCAGAAAAGTATCGTGTTTGAAATAAAGGTGTTCATAATTTTTTTCTACGGATATCTTAAAGGGGCTTATATTGTGACACATTGACAAGCTTATATAATCAGTTTCAACATTTTCTAAAAATGTTTGTTTCAGCCAAGTTAAAGTCACTGATTTCTAAAAAAAAGCCTCTGTACATCTTTCGTGAGTAGGAGTTTCTGTTTTGTTGAAAAAAAGATCGCTTCGAATTTCAAAACTTTAACTCGATCGGTTCACTCCTTAGAATTCAGTTTTTATTTGAGACATTCGAGTGCCACTGTATTATTTGTTTGAAATCCTTGAAACCCTTCTACAGAGTTCTATTAATTTTTAGCTTGACCACAAATAATTGTTAACAAAAAATTGTTATTCTAATTAGCCAATTATTTTGAATTACAATTTAGTCACACGATTTTACAAAAAAAAGGAGAAGTTAAATTTCAAATTTAATTGCAATTTACAAAATTAAAAACAAATTTTAAAAAATACCCTCAACACGCTCCTCAATGATGATCAAATACGAAAGGAAGTTTTGTGAACAAGCTCACCCATTCTAACCTGAGAAGATAGAGCTTAGGAAATTTCAAATTTCGAACATATTTAAAAATGTGAAAAATTTGAAAGTTGATTTTTTCCCATTTGAAATATATACTTACTTATCTAAAAGTTTCAAAATTTGAAGCGGAAATCAACACATTCTTTATGTCCTCTTCAACTGCAGCTAAATTGCAATCTACTACTTTCGAAACTTTAGTAATTTCCTCAACACGATTATGAAGAATAAGTTTCGAAATTTCGAAAAACATCATCAAAGATTGAGCTTTCTAAAAGCTTGAAAAGGCTTTGATTTAAAATGTTTAAAATTTAAATAAACTTTTCATAGCTTTCGTCAACGCAGGATAGCGAGGAAGAAACTACTCAATCGCTCCTCATTAGCAGTGTTTTCACTTACATTTTGTTTAGTGGAATTCAAGTACTGCATTGATCAAACAGAAATTTCGATGAATGACTTGAATGGAAAAAGTAAAAAAATACTTTTAAAAAAACATGCTTTGCACACGGTCACTCTATAAAAAAAAAAGTACTGAGCGTATTTTTAGCAGCTAAAAAGCTAAATTGATTTTATGTGTATTGATTGATTAATTATTCTAGACGTCGATGATGTCCCTGCTTTGCGTCAGTCATTAATTTTTACAAAATGGTATGAAATCAGAAGGAAATTACTGTCAGTTGTCATTAGCGTTACCGCTATGCTCCTTTACTTATGGCACACTTCTGAAAGTCTCTGTACAATTTATAAAAAAGGAAAAATTAAAAAAAAATCCTTAATTTTTGACAATTGCAATTAAATTAAGTTCACATGATCCAAACACACACTTTAAAAAACTATGATGAAAAACCTGGCCGACATTAAGTGAATCTGTAGTGTAAGAAAAGCACAAAACTACTGCCTATTAAAATTTTAACTAGCGTTCAGTTTTGGCGAAATAATAAAGACTACGGCGATACTAATTGATGAAAATGAAGTGAGATTTGTAAAAGTCATTGAGCCGTGATGGCTTGTCCAGGGGTGAGACTGAGACGCTGGAGGTCATTGAACTTTTTATGTGAAGGTCACTGACCATGAGTGGAGGTCAATTTACCCAACAATTTATTCCACACTCTAAATCTATTGGTATTGTATGATGAAATGTTTTAATAAAATGCATAATCGCGGCGTTTCGTAAACATGCAACTCTGTGAGGAGAGTATACGCCTTGTAAATTTTTATAATCAGTTTTATCCTTTACTATTAATTTATTTAAGTTAAGTTTATTTTTAAATCACAGCAAATTGCTCATTACAGTGCCAATTAACGTTTTTTTTTGGAAAATCTGTCAATTGTATAAACTCTGTCAAAGTTTTGCGTGCTTCCAAAATGCTATTACTCGTTGAAATTCCTGTGACTTGAAGTTGAAAAGTTTGCTAATTGGTTTTAAAAATTTAAAATGTGTTTTTTTAATCTTGGTTCTTAAATTTGTTTTTTTTTTTAGAATTAATTGTTGCTTATTTATTTAAACTGGATTTCTGAGACAAATTGACAAAAATACAATAAACTTCAACTTTACCATAATTCAATTCTTTTTTTGGGTCCTTGCTGCATCAGATTCACTTTATAATTTTTGTTTGGATTATCATTCCCATCATTTTGATTCTATTGTTATTCAGAAGCGTATAATTTTACAGCACAATTAACCTGTCAAAATCAAAATTTTGAGAAGTCATTTAACAAAATAGTAAGGGTATCTTAAGGGCACTTACAAAATAATAAGGGTACATTATAGGCACTTACAAAATACATCGAATGAGTCTTCCAAGTTTTACAAATAAAAATCGTATTTTCTAAAAGTAGGAGAAGCCATTATGAGTCGTTTTATGTTAGCTAATTTTTATAAAACTTTTTTTTAGCAATGTTCCTATATTTGTATTTTTTATGTACATAAAAGGCGCATTTTCCAAACGTAAAAAAGGCTTGTTTAACTATTTTAAAAGTCAAAACAAATTCATATTAATAGCAAAAAAATCCAACAACATTCAATCATACACACTCAGATCTAATCTAACTTGTTTAATACGATTTTATTGACGAGATTTTTGCTTAGTGTTTCATGTGACGTTCAAATCCCTCAAATACTACTGAATTTTTATTTCAAACTGTTCAATGAGGCCCGTCACAGTCCTTCGCACCTAGAGCGCATGGGAGGTAGTCTCCCTTTTCAAAAACTGTTCAAAAAATACCTTTTCAAAAATTCTTTAAAAAATACCTTTTTCCAAAATATTGTTTAGAATCCATTATGAAAGCATATTTGAGGGAAAGAAATATGAGGCTAAGGAGTGGGAGAGCCTCCATAAACGAAATCGACAGTTGTTCGCTTACCGTTACCATGTAGGATCTACAGAACGTTTCAAAGCTGTACTTACAAAATTACCTCCAATTTACAATATAACATGTTCAACATATGTTCTCATATTTTGATTTTGTAAAATCGACACCTATCAGCGTTCAGAGCCGCACAAAAATGTTTGTAACAAATGCTCAAAATAGAGCCGAATTTTAGCTAACTAAATTGGGTTGGTTTTATAAAATCGCTCTTCTTTTTTTTTTGTAGAAGATGCACCCAGGAGGGGAAGAACAGAACGCCTGAGAAGATTGTTGGCGCTAAGAATCAGCGATTGGACCTCTCGATGCCACCGATTTTCCATTCAGCGCCAAAACTCATGTCGGCTAGAACAGGAGCTGAATCCACCAATGTGCAGAGCCTTTTTTAAATAGCTAAATTCCATAAAACACCACCAATTATTGTGTCAACAGGAGGGAATTGAAGACATTGTGAACTCATTGATGGTAAGTGTACCCTAGCGTAACAGCTGATATTCGCTGAACGGCCTCAAAATACTCCATAATTCATTTCTAAAAAGAAAGCCTCTGTACTTCGGTCGTGAGTAGGGTTTTCTCTTTTGTTTGAATAATGCGTTTTAAATTTCAATTTCTAGCATTGCCTTGAACCGCCCGGACTCTGATTATGCCATTGTAAATACTTTCAGTAGGAAAATATTGTCCTGATTTAAAACAATTAAGCTTCAACTGTTCAAGACACTGATCAAGACAACTATTTAGTTAAGTCGTTTAATTGAAATTAAAATTAAAATTATGGTTCAATATACATAATTAGTTCATTCTCTAATTACTTTACTTTAATTACTTCGTTGTTTAATTTAATTACCTGCAATGATTAAGTTCAATATGTAATTACGTATTCAACACTTAAAAGAAAACCACAACTAATTCAGTTCCGCTTGCAACAAAAACAACTGAGGGATGTTTTGTTGAAAATTTTGTGCGGTGGAAAGTACTGCATTAATCAAACAAATTCCGATACTATATTCCGAGACTTTTGAATGCAAATGTAAAGAAAAATCATTTCTATAAACTTTCACCGGGCATTGCGATGAATTGAACCGAAAAAAATACGGAGCTTTTTTTAAGTAGCTGTAGACTCGAAAGTTTGAACCTGAGTAACGAAATTGTTTTTAAACCTTTCATTTTGTTTGAAATTTACATTAATGTAAAGACTGATGACATTTAAAAAAAAGCATTTTGCTTTTTAAAAACAAACTTTTCTTTTGAAGTGAAAGCTGTCTTAAAAGTTTTTTAAAAGTTATTTTTTAAATGCCTGTCCAGGATATTTGGTGTAAAATGTCTAGGATTTGATCTAGAACAGTTACTCGCATCAACTTTCTACATAGTACAAGGGAGACCTACATAAAACGAATTTCAGTAAGACAAAGTGGAGGAGCTGGAATTCTTACTGGAACAATCTAAACTATTAAGGATTACTTTTTATTAAAAAAAAAGGGTTTGCAAGAAATGCTCCTAATAAAGGAAATACTGAAACCAAGAATTTGTCTTGGTTTGTAGGATGGGACGCTTGGGGTGATGGTAGAGGAACATGAAACAGAGCTTGAAAAGCGGAAAATGAGCAGTTAACTGCACTTAAAAGCGATTTGCTCCAACATTTAACTGCACCGAAAATCCTCAAAGCTGGAATCAGTAATATGTACAGTGCGACTCAGCAAAAACTAAACAAGCAACTTTCTCCGGAGGAAAGTTAGAAGAATGTTTAATTGAAATTATTTGAAATTAATTATAATTAACTGAATTACTAACTTAATCCACATCATATAAATTTCAGAGTAAACCATTTGAAGAGCAAGTGCTGTTACTTGAAGTCGCGTTTAAGCAAATGGTGGAAATACGAAACGACGCGCACGGAATGAATCGCGCGATTTCTGACTGCGCCGCTGCGAATACGTCCAGTAGGAATAATTTGCTCTGATTTGAACAATTAACCGATCAAAAGTCAATTAACATTGAATTAATTACGCTTAATTAACCCCTTAATTAATAATCTAGTGTAAAATTAAGTTCACTTAATTAACAATTAGTTAAGTGTTCAGTTAGTTAATTAAGATTAATTACAATTTCAATTGTAGTGATGTAATTATGTAATTTCATATTGTAATTAGTTATTAATTACGCATTAAGTTCCACATATTATTCTATATTCTAAAGTTAACCATCTAAAAACACTGACACGAAAAATCGGAACTAAATTCAACCAAAAGTACTAAATTAAATCTAATAAAAAAATCAAGTGGGTTAAAAAAATGCCTTAAACGCCAAATCAATTTTGAAAACAAATAATATAGATTACAATCAAGTTCACTTAACCAAAAATTAGTTCTGTTCTGTTCAATTAGTTTTAAGATTAATTACAATTTCAATTTTAATTGCAAAGATAACTGACTAGTCCTCCGAGCCGCTAAATGCCGTCGTAGGACTTGCGTCTCGCACTCTCTCAAGAAGCTTTGCAAACGAAATGGGTCCAACACTTGGCTCCTTGTCCGAAATCTCATAGTGACACGTTTTCTTAAAAAAAAGAAGTCAAAATTTAAGTTTAACGGAATAGTTAATTAGTTAACTACTGTCACAATTAACTAATTAACGAACAATTAAACTTGTTTTGTTCCTACTCAATCGTGGACTGAAACAGCGTAGGACTTAGGACGTAGGACGCTGAAAATCGAGAACCAGCCCTGGAAACTCACCTCGTCCAGAAGGACGAGGTGAGTTTGAGCGCATGCGCGATAGGTCTATTTCACTTGCGCTAAATTAAAAAAAAAATTTCTAATTTAAATAAATTTCAAATTTAAAAAAATTTCAAATTTAAAAAAATTTCTGGCTTGTCGCTTCTTCCACTGT
>JAQFYP010001542.1:0-15191 GCA_034694865.1 Bilobella braunerae
CCTCACGGGCTCCTGTCCTCATCCTCCTGATCAGCTGTTGTCCTCACGTACTCACGTCCTCATCCTCCTTTTCAACCCCTGTCCTCACGCCTCCTCACCATGTGCTCACATGTCCTCACATACTCCTACTCCTCAAAAATTCTTGTCCTCACGCCTCACCTCCTCCTCCTCATTCTCAACTGTTCGTCCTCACGCCTCCTGTACTCCTACTCCTTCTCATTTGTTCGTCCTCACGCCTCCTGTACTCCTACTCCTTCTCAGCTGTTCGTCCTCACGCCTCCTGTACTCCTACTCCTTCTCAGCTGTCTGTCCTCACGCCTCCTGTACTCCTACTCCTGATCAGCTGTTTGTCCTCACCGCCTCCTGTCCTCATCCTCCTGGAGTTGGAGCATATGAGGACAGGAGGACCACTCATATGAGTATACTCCAGGAGGATGACACAAGCCTTTATAAACTTTATAACTCAAATTTAGCCACAATTGTACTGTGTGTGTAAAAATCAAGTTTTAGTTCTAAAAATTTAAACACTAGAGTTTTTTTAACACTTCTGTCAGAATTAAATACAGTGTTTAAGGTGAAAAGCAAGTCAGATACATTTTTTTGAAATCTTAAAGATGGTTTGTATTTACGTTTGAATTTGAAGGGTCAACAATATATGAGACAATTTTACTTTATCTTAATGGTAACTATTGTTTCTACTTATTTTTTTACAACACAAAATAAACAACAAAAACAACACACAGCATTCACGTAAACCAGTGAATGCAATACTATTTAAACATTGTCTTAAAAGAAACTTTCCTAGAATGCTCTCCGTGAAATTTTGAACTTGTTGAAATTGAATGAAACATTTGTTGAAATTCCGAACCGAAAAAAAAACATATTTCCAAATTTTCCAAAGTTTTTTTTTAAACATTGACGAACTGATTTTAATACAAAATTTGTAAGTAAACAATTGTCCTTTTCAATAAAAAAAAATACATCGAAAGCGTTTTTAAACTTTACTATTTTAAGAGATCTTTGAAAATTTTGAAATATTTTAAGAATTAAATTTTCTACGTACGTTTTTGCTGTTCGAAAATGTTCAAAAATTTTAAGACATTAAGACCTAGGGTACTTAAAACCATAATGTTTTTGTGGTAGACAGTTACTTTTTGTTGAACCCTGTTAAAGCGACGAGGAACAGAGACGACGTTTTTTTTTCAAATTTTTCTCGCCACTTGAGTCACAAAAAATGCAATTCGGAAGTCTTCTGCATATTGTGGTAGGTTCATGTTGGAATTATTTCTGACCCTTCTCAGTCTCCTTGGAAGGATCAAATCGATAAGACAAACTTTGAAGAAGTTCCAGAAAGTCAAAAGAAATTAAACAATAGTAAACAATAACAAATTTTTTGTTTCTTTCTCAAAATGAGCAGTGTCAAATCCAATATCAATGGCAAATTTATATTTGTCTGCAAGTTTTGTAAATTTGTCTTTGGACATTTGTCGGATTTTCTTCAACACAAAGTCATAGAGCATAGTGACAATAAGGCAATTCAAAATTTTGGCTTGAAATGTGAAGGAAGCGAAAAAGAATTTGTTGAAAATGTCGTGGAACAAAATGGTTAGACAAATTTGATATTTGTAAATACTATATTTACTATTGTAAAATTAAAGCACAAAATGAGGGGAAAAAAGAAGTGTTCAAGATTTTAGCATGTTGAATTCATGTAATTAACTGTGAAAAAAGCATCAAATTGCCATTTACTTTAAAAATTATTGCATAAATTGTGTAAACAACCCCGTTCTAAGAGCCTTCTACTAACGAGAATTGTTTTTTGCTTGACAGTTACCACAAAATGGGAAGATTGTTTTGTTAAAGAAGAAAGGAAGCCTAACCAATCAAGAGAAAGATCGTCAACGTAAGTAAATTTTGCACTAGAGGAATTTTGTTTTCATTGTTTATTGTTCTAGAACTTTTTTCTTGTTTATTTTGATCCTTCAATTTGATTTTATTCCATAAATTTCAACTTTTATTGTATAATTGTCTTTCTTTTATTGCTAAAACATTGTTTCTTAAGACATCTGTTATTTCCAGATTTTTCACGACTCAAATCTTTAAATCAGAAAGTGAGGATGTGAATACTACATTAGAAAGCATTGCGCCGGAGTTAGCAAAGCAAAGGTTCGAAGTCACGTCCATGCCAATCTCCATTGCGCCGCCGGCGCTCATCATAGCAAAGACATCTGATACTAATTTTTCGCCTGCGCCGCTCGAAATTTTAGCCAGACCGCATCCACTAGGTTTAGAAATTGACACAAACAGTAAAATGCAGCATAATAATATTCAGTTGGTGCCGGAGAAGAAAAATTTTGAAACCGAACCCATTAGTGTACAATTTTTGAAAGACGGGATTCAAAACGGCAGTTCAAAATCAGGATTCAATGAGAAAACGGTGGTCAACGACTATGTAAACAGGAAAGGTCGAGGCGGGTTTCGAGGAAAAATATTGAAATGCCAAATTTGTTATTTGAATTTGCGCGGGAAAATGGCCATGGACGCACACTACCTCGAGAAACATCCAGAATATGAGAAATTTCAATGCGGCAATTGTTCTTTTAAGACAGCAGTTAAAACAAAGCTAATCGGTCACATTAAGTGTCATAGCAGAATTGGAAAATTCGGGTGTGAAAAGTGCGGTGCATCATTCATGCAACAAGCAAGGTTGAACGCGCATCTAGCCGAGATTCATAATATTCAAATTTTTGAAAACGCAGAATCCAAAATAATATTACAATCGAAACATCGGGAAGCGAAGAACATTTCAAGCCGCAAGGGATCTATTTTAATGTTGCACTCTGCGGTAAGCTCATCCATAAAAAGTTTATTTTTAGCAGTAAAACTGGGCAATAGACATTTTTGACACTAATGCAAAGTCCCGTAAACACTAAAATTGTTACTGCTTGTTGTCATTCTTAGTCGTCAATCGTTTTCGCATAATTAATGCCTAATTTAATGTAGATGTTTGTAACATATTTTGTTGCAGTAAAGCAGTTAATAGCAAATCAAATTTTTATGCCAAAATTATCACAATTGTATTTAACTTTGAAGTTTATTATAGTTATAATCCACAAAATGGCTAAATACTTCTTATTTTCCAGAAATCTTCTCAAATGGCGACAAAAATTGAGGAAGAAATGCATTATGTGTCTCTGGCTCCTTCTGTCGTCGAATTTTACGACGAATCGAGTTGCGCAGATATGGAGACACCAAATATTGTACCTTTGCAACATATGTGGGATGTACTAAGCCACAAAACTGAGCAATATTTCAAAAATTAAGTTGATTGCGGTTGCATGTTGTAAGCTGTTTGTATGCAAGTTTTATAAAAACTCGAAAACTATCATGAACTTGTAAAAATAAAAAATGGTTTAGAAAATATATATATATATAATTGTGAAAATAAATCTTACAACTTGTGTTAAAAAAATGGGTACAAAAAATTTTGACTGCTAAATTTGCCTGTAAATTTAAAGAATTCTATGCCGAATAGCAATAAATGGTTTAGTATAAAAAATTCATAAACCAAATAATTGTTGTCAGACTAATTTATCTAGTTTACCTGATAATTTACGATGGTAAGACTAACTAATTAATCTATTATGTTGATTGCCTAATATTTAATTAAAGTGCATACTTAGCTTACTTAAGGCGAAATTCCAGTGAAGCAGAAAGAAATAAGGTTTTCTCATTTATACTAGACCTTCTCCAATAGACATGTCACATTTTCGTGACAGTGACATTTCTAAGGTATGACTCATGGCACAAGATAGCCGATGCACAAGATAGTCAATGCAGGATATAGTAAACCTCTATTAAATTCTTGTTGGCTAATATGCTAACTTTGGTCGTAAATAAAGGAACGAATTTCAGTAGTGCTTGGAAAAGCACGAACAATTGTCCTGTTGTACTATTCTCAACTTAAAAAATCCAATTATAACTTTAGGTAAAAATACACGTATGCATAACCGAGTTCAATAGCCAAAATATTGCATTGTGTCATTGTCACACCAAAATCTCGTTCTGTCATCAGTGGAAGCGATTGTAGCACTTATTTTGATGGGAGCGAAAAGTTTTCTGAGAAAGAACTTAATTGTTCATTAAAAATTTCTCGAAATTCAAAAAACAATGAAATCTTGCATTTGGAGAGCAGCGTTAAATTGGGTTTTGAAAACAAAAAATAGATTGGAGGGAAGTCAAAAGAGAAACCGAAAATTGTGAACAGTTTTGAAAATGTTGAGAGTGATAGTGACACAAACAAAATATCCGATGCCGTAAATTCTGGCCCAAATTTTAAAATTTAGTAAAACAAGAAACTCCAGTTTCCAGAAATTGACGGAGATTCAAATGCTTCCAGTGTTACAGTGACGATGGACGCTCTACTCAAAACGCCGCCACCAGGAGTCGAACCCACGCTTGTGCTAAATGGCGTCAAAAGTCCCAATTTGACAGTAGAAACGAATAAAAATATACCAACCTCATCCTTAAAAATTGAAAAGTAGAATGATGAAAAGCTACTGAAACAAGTGGTTGTATCAATTGAAAAATGGCAATCGGCTAATTGTTCTAAATTCAAATATTCTCGCTGTCAATGTTTATTCAAATGTTCTAATGATTTAAAAATTTACAAAATTCTGAAACATCAGTATTTTGAAGCAAATGACGGCCGCGTATTTCCACCAATAAAACTAACTTTGACCTCTTCGCCAAATCCGCGCTTATTTTGCATCGCAAATTTTTGGAAGAAAAATATTCCAGTACCTGCTTCATCTCTTCAAACAGCACCCACAATATACACTGCTAAAATGTGACAAATGCCTATTCAGAACAGTATTACCTTGGCAGTTACGCCAGTACTCATTCTGTCACACCAAGCTAGGAAAATTCAAATGTAATGTTTGCAACAAATCGAATTAAGTAACTCTTATTCAGAAGTTGCACAAAAATAATTTTGTAATTTTGAAATAATGTATTATTAATCATAAAAACTGTTTCTGTAAACTATACAATTTAAGTAACTATTGTATAAATTCCAAAATCAATATTTACATACTCGGTGAATTAATTTGACATTTTTAATTCCGTTGGTAATTTTACATAACATTTGAAGAATTGCTAAACAATTTTTGATGCAACCCTGAAGTGCAATAAGTCGTTAATTTCATTACACCCTTCAAAACACCCCTTCGTTTCCTTATTCAACCCTTGAAAATCCTCCCTTAGATTTTTCAACCCTTCGCATTGTCCACTTTTACCGTCTCTTAAAAATTAAGAGTCAAAAATTCCTCGTCACTCAGAATACTCAAATCCAAATATAAATTGCGATTTTTTGGCACTCAGTTCAGACTCAATTCTTCTGCCAAATATATATTTTATATTTATATTAAATATTATACTATGTATATCTTGTAATATATTTTGTAGTTGTTGGGATTTGTTATCATACTTAAAATTTTGTACTGTCGATGTGTTACAAAACTTTTGAGTGCAAATATTTTTTCTCAATTAGCAAAGAAACAAATTTAGCAGATTTTCGAGGAATGTACTATGAAAAATGCAAGGAAGCGTGTGAAAAAGTGTAAGGAAATCGTGTGCGATAATTTGGTAGATAAAGTACGCAATATTTATGAATAAATATACATTTCCTATTTTCAAAATATAAACGTCCCGTGTAGGTCTCAGTAAGATACGCCAAATTTCTGAAACTCTCTGTACTCTTACTTTAGTATTATTAAATTACTATTATTTAAGACATTATACCCATAATAGTATGATATCTGCGTGAAGGCCTTTTTTGATTTACACAATTCTACAAAACCCCTTAGCTAGTATTTCGGGAGAATTTTTTTTTTCAAATTTTAATTAGAAATCTGTTTTATTATAGCGGCGATTTATAAAAAAAAACTCTATTTTGCTGTTTACCCCAATTATACCGTGGAGTCATTTACTAAATGTGAATTTACAAATTTATCATAAATTGGTAAGGAATAAATATAAAAAAGGAACGAAGCATGCATTTTTTTATATTAAAATCGGCTTATCAAAAATTTGATTTTTGAAATGAACAGATTTTTTTTGGAAACTGGTATGTCTTTAGAAGCATAATTAATTCAAAATTGGACGCTGAAGGATTATTTGAATAAAACAACAAAACATGCCCGTCCTTTCACATTAATTTCAAGATGGAGTCTTCACATCAAAATTATAATTTAAGGAAATTAAAAATAAACTGTTCTAAAATTTGTACCAACATAGTGCGTCCCACTTTTGAAGCTAAAAGTTATTATACTGCTGTAATAAAATTTCATCTTCCTATATTATATTTTATTGCAGAGTTAATAATGAAATATTATGAAAGAAATTTGCATCCAAGGCTACTTTACATAATACGCCTGCATGCATCAACAGCTGGAAGTCTCTTTCGACTGCTGCAGTTGAAAAGTTGCAAGTCAGGCTTTTGCGGTTGTCGGAGGTCGATTCATGCCAGAATTTGTCGTTCCGGAGGCGGAGCCTAAAGAATAGATAATGCACTATACGAAATAATAAATGTAATTATAAACTCAAGAAAATATTTAAGTTTAACCGAAAATTATTTCATTCGTACTCATTTAATTAAATTTAAATAAGTTAGATTACTTCTAGGGCTCGTGTAGTAAGCCCCGTTGTGCGAGGAAGTCGTCCCAGTGCCCTTGTAACCTGTGGTTGTTTGCCCTTCCGTCGACTAAAAATACATTATACATTTGCATTAATTTTTCACACATTTATATATCTACACCTTATGTTATTTTAATTTAATGTTTTTTATGCATGACTAAAGTGTGTGTTTGTGAGTACCGGAAGTGAAATAAATAGAAATATGGCCAAGGCGGTCGTGATAAGGGTCCGAGAAATTTTTATTTTTAAGATTTTTAAATCAAATTTTTTTTTCAATTAACGTTATATGTGACTGAACACTTTAACGATTTGATCCGTTTTGAAAGAAGTGTGATTGGTGAGTGATCATTTATAAAACCGGATATATTTTCGAAGCTCAGTTCAATTACACATGAATACTCGCGTGACCAAACATTTTTCAAACTACAAACAAATTACAAAGACTATTTCAAGGTTATTAAAACTAACCTTGAAACTAGGTTAAGCCAAACCTAACTATTCTATTCTTGCAAAGGAAGGGAGAGGTCCGTTATGAAACCATTTGTCAAACTTAGAAGCGTGCCCTTGAAATTTCATTTTGGAATTATAAAATGTTTCTAAGGAAACAGCAACCTGCCTTGGAAACAGGCAATAGTTCCGAAAAGACCACAAAAACTATTTTTCGAAACCATTTTTTGAAACAATTTTTTTCAAAAAAATTTTGTTTGATTTTTTTCTGAACAATTACGTGGAATGCTTTAGACTTGTAATTGGTTGTATATAACAATTCACGGTCCTCTGTCCTAGGACTGGCTTGATTGGTTATTGAACTAATAAAACATATAAATAAAGTAGCATATTAGCTACTTTATGGGAATGCTTTTTCTGTCCGTCACGTTGCCCATAACTGTTGAACGGGTTTACATTTTTTAGATCTGTTTGCGGGGATATATTTTCGGAGTCAAGACTCAGGTCAAATTCGAGGGTGAGCCATGGGGGTCTACCCATTTCCTCTCATTTTTATGACGCTTAAACCCGAAATATCGGTTCTTTCGGATTCTTTCTCAATACCAAATATCGTGCTTTTGATCTTTTTTTCTGTTTTTACAAGAAACTAAAAGCTATGATTTGTGACCCATCCAGCACAAGACGCCGAAAATCGAAAAATCGGAGTTTTAAAATTTGTTCTAGTTTTATGCGGTACAAAAACTAATTTGATATTCTTAAGGACACAATTGACCCGTAAATGCCCCCACCTTGTTTATATGATTACAATTCGCTACTTGTTTACGTGCATTTACAACTTTTTTTGCAACTGCAACTCCAGCTAAGAATATCACCTAGATTAATACCCTCATCTAGTTTTATTCCAAAGAATTGATTACTTGTCTTAATTGTATTATCCTGCAAAACAGTATAATTAACATAATAATGTTAACACGCAATCGCAAAACACAAAAAGTACTAGAAATACTTAAAAAACTTTCAACGAAACTGTTAAAACAAATAACTACTGACTTACAAATTTGTACAAATCATTCTAACTGTAAAACGCAAAAACCAAACTAAACGCATATTGAACTGATAGAACGTTAACCTAACATGAAAAATGCAACTTTATATTCTGCATTGCTTATCTGTAATATTGTCACGAGACAACGTCAACGACTTCGCTGACACCGTATCCGTGACTTATGGTTAGTTAAAGTTATGTTCGTTTGGTTCATTTGTTTCACTTTAGATTATGCCCTTCAGCCTATGTTGATAAATAGAGGTGAGCCGCAGGGGCTCAGTCGCCGTTTTGCCTTTGCTTCTGCCTTAGTCTATTCGACGTTTAGCGCCATAGATCATTGACCTTTGTCCTTGACATTTATTTATCGGTTTTGTTGTACGAATAAATCATTATTCGTTAATTTCGTCACAGTCGTGACCTTGTTCGTCTCCATTTTGTCCCCATTATTTGCCCCTGAGTCCCCCTGTCGTTACGTCACAAGTAGAGGTGACAGTATGCTGTTGTACGGGATATTACTAATGTGGGATATTAGGGGATATTAATTTGGGAAATATTTTTAGCTGGAGATATTTTTTGCAGGGGGGATACTTTTATCCGTAAAACGAGAATTGCGATTACAGTTTTACATACATAAATACATGCATGCATACAGTTTTGAAAAAGTTGAAAGTGACAGAGGCAGAATTTCTGATGTGGTAGATTCTAGGCCAAATTTTTAATTTTCAGTGAAAACAGAAAATGCAGATACTTTGTCAAAATTCCATATCAAAAGGTGAAATAAATGCAGATTCATATACTGCCGGTGAGGCAATGCCAATGGATGATTTTTTTTTAAATCGCCGAAACCAAGGATCGAACCTCGGCCAATTGACGTCGAAATGCTCAATTTGTCAGTATAGGACGAAACAAATTTCTCTAATTCATCAACCCACTGTGTAATGAGAACCCTGAAAAGCAGTAAAAAGTTAATTTGTTTACACCAATCAAACCAGATACTTGCACCCTTAAAAATCGTCCTTTTAGTCTTTCAACCCCTCGTCCCTTACCCTACATTGGCCCCTTTTAGCTCTCTTTAAACTTAATGCCTTAAATTGACTTCGCTTCAGCCCCTCTTAAAGTTCTCTAATGCAATTAAACTGTAAATATAATATTAATAAATATAAATTTTAGGAAACGTCAACGTCAGCTTAGTGCTCAAGTCAAGTATTTTTCATAATAATAATTATTTCCAATTAAAACGAAACAAAATTTTGACTTCAGCATCTATAGTTTTCAACCTCAACTAAAAATTTCACATTTAGTCCTGTATGTCTAATTGTTTGATTTTTCTAACATTAAATTTAACCTATTAATGTAAATAAAATAACAGAGTTTGTTAACATAAAAGTTTTTTAATAGATTCAATGTAGAAATTACTATTATGACAAAAAATGAAATCAATCCATTTTATTTACCCATCAGAAAAAAGCATTGTTTTTGCATGCAAACAATATCCACAGATTTTTTTGGTGGAATAGCTTTTTTAAGAAATTTATGGCCGACGAGTGTTTGCAAAATTTATGATGTAGAGTAGCGTCTTTCCGTGAATTAGTGATTTGGAGGGTGGCGCAAAGGGCGTTCTATTGTAGGCAAAATTTTCCCAGGTTCTGCCTCCTCTTCATTTTTTTTTGTGCTAGAGCCAAATGCCCAGAATCAAGGGCGTAACACTTTATAGTTTGTTATTGAATAGTGTATTAATTACCTTGTATAAACGTTATATATTTCAACAATATTAACAGTAAGCAACAAAGCAGCGAGCAGTGACTAAATTAGTTTCTTTTGCAATAACAAAACAAATTGCATCTTGTTCTCACCGTTAATTATACAAGTATTTTATTAGGTAAAAAATATAATACGAAAACAATTAATTTTTATTTTCCACTTATCATTTAATCATGAAATAATAAGATAATTTCATTTTTCAATAACCTTAATGCATTGAAAACGGCAACAAATCAAGAAAGACTACATTAAAATTTTTGGAAAATTTACTGGATAAAACATGTTTGAAACAATTTTTTTTTAATTATTGCAATAAATTGTTGACAATATTGCATGAGATATTCGCTTGGTGTATGCGATGGCTGATGAAGCTGTGTTTCAAACCTAAATTTTATGTCAATTGACATGACCCCAGACTTAATTTTATTTTAAATTAAAAGTTAAATTAAAAAAATGCTCAATAAATCATATTCATTCTGTGTGGAACACGCTGCATTGCACCTCTGATTTTCACTTGAACCATAATTTTTGAAGGCATAAGTCACCCTTCACATTCTCACAATTTAACGTTGAGTCACATTTGACCCTTCATTTGAAGTTCATTGTTCAATGACTTGGACCCTTTTCTAAAATTACTAGAACAAAAATTTCAGCTGGCCGGAACGTGTGCCTGACGGTGTGGTTCTGACAACTCAATAAATTTGTTCGTTATTTTTAGTATATACGTATTATTACTATTTTATAAAGTTAATCTTGTAAATTCAGTTTCAATTGAGAAACTTCAATTTCTATCAAGATTTGCTGCCACGCACAATACTTATCACTAGATTATCATTCTTGATAAACAAGCTTTTCTAACAAAATTAAAGCAACGGAAGTGCGAACATTCAACCCTTAATTTCTGGATCCTAAAAAATATTGACGTTAGTGAAAGTGGAGAACGGTTGCTTTTATGAGGGGATTTTGATTAATGTTCGCTCAAGCAGGAATTCCTGAAAACCTGCCTTTAGCTTCCGGAAAAATGATGAGTTTGAACAGAGTTTTTTAGATGTGATGAGACGAAACTAACTGCCCATAAATTTTTAGAAAACTTTTTTTTTTGCGCTGGAAACGACAATCGACGGGTGGCCGCCAGCTCAGTCACAGCTTTTGTTAAAAAAAAAGATGATTAGGCGTTGAGGTTAGGTTAATCCCCAACAATCTGCACCAACCTATTAGATAAGCATTGTATAGATATCTGACAAAAAAAAGGTTCGGCATACTGAGATGAACTTGCTCTTCAACGAAGCTCAGCCTGCATATTTTCAGTTTTGACTGTTAAGCTCCGCGCATGCCAAATCTGACGAGGTGAAAAATATTGCCGCACAACCCAAAATGATAACTTTTGTATGTGTTTTAAGTGCAATTTTGTAAAAACGAATCATACACTAATTCTTCAGAGATCACAATTCAAATTTTTTTTGTTCTAAAAATTAGATGTAAAATATTTTTAATGATATGATTATTGTGAAAGGTAATCGTATATTTTTGTTAATTTGCTTTAGTTGATTTTTACGCGAGTTAAGTTAATGTTAAATTAGTCTATACATATGATACGTGATATATATAAAAATATTTTTTTTATTATGAGAAAGTATTAATTCTTTTATTGTATACTTTTTTAGTTTTTTAGTATTTAAGTTGTAACTGATTCTCGTCAACGGTCAGTTGCGTTAGCGTTAATTTATTGTTGCAAAGAACCGTCAATTAGTCGGACCCTTTTTCCTGGGCTTCTAGAAAATTTCTTTAAATTTAAGGTATAATCATTCTAAAAGTACACATAACTATACTTAATCGATGAAAATAGCTGAAGTTTGTACACTGATGACAGCGTTCTATGTCATGTGATGTACGCAAAGGTAGCTAGCAAATGAGTGTGTCTAGTTGCCGCAATTTGTTTGTTTCTCCGCGGTATTGCTGGTGAGATCGACCCTTAATGTAAGGATGCAGTTGCCTCGGAAATGCATCCAGAGTTTTCTCAATTTTTTTTTGTCTTGAAGCTTCCCCCTCCCTCTCCAAACGGAAAGAACAGAATTTTGTTCTGCTCTCTCGTTTCCGTCAGTTCCCGTTTCGACGTCGAGTTGCGTGGACGTTACTGCTCTAAACTTATTCCAAATCCGTTTTCAAACTAAGTTTGGATTGAGTTTTTCACACTCTAAAACTTCTCCTTCTCTTTCTAAACGGTGGGAACAAAGTTTTCTAATCTCTCGTTTTCGTCAGTTCCCGTTTCGACGTCGAGTTGCGTGGACTTTATACTTTATTGCTCCAAACTTTTAAAAACCAAGATTTTCAAAACAACTTTTTTTTTCAGTTTTTTTTTTCAAAATTTCCTGAATTTGAAAATGAGTCCAATAAGTAAGGGAAGTGCGGGAACAGGGATTTTATTTGTTTGTAAATACTGTAAAACGGCGTTTCGCTACTGTCTGGATTTATTGGAACACAAAAAAGTTGTGCACAAAAGTGTCTTGGAAGATATTGAGGAGAGTAGTACACAGGTACACAGTAGGAGCACAGGTGAACTGAGCAACACAACGGTTTCCATGGAGGCTTCTCCGCAAGGTAAATTTAATTACAATTTATTAAAGATTTAACCGAATTGTAACTGTACATTTACCTAATTCTAAATTAAAGGTAATTTCAATTAAGTCATTGTTATTATAATTTTAATTCATTTTATTCTCTAACAGATACAACAGAGCAGGTTCAAATCAACTTGAACGGGAACTCTACTCTGACAACTACCAAATTACCTACGTAAGCTTGCAATATTAACAAAAAAAAATTTTACTTTTGCACAACTTATCTTTGCAATTTGTGTAAAATTTTGCTTTTTGTATTTGAGAGTTTTAATACAAAATTTGTTTTTCTCGATATTTCACTTCATGAGATTCAAATAAGTTTAAGTCAACAAATTTGCTCGATATACTCTATAACAATATAATTTAAAGCAACAATTTAAAGGATACAATCCCTGTATATTGATTAAACCTGAATACCGTGCAATAATAATTTTTTTGAAAATAGAATGCAAGCAATTCAAGCAAAAAATTTGCATGATTTCTGTTTAGATGCTTTGAAGCGGCTGTAGCGTTGGTTAAGGCAAGCGACGATGACGCCAAAAATTGCAAAATGGAGAGTGATGTCGAAACAAATTTTGATGGGAACGAAGATAACTACGATTCAGATGACACCGTTTGCTTTGCTGCATATCACGAAGCGGCTCGAATGAAGGAAATTGAAGCAGAACTGCAAGCGCAAAGCTTAGCATTGCTTCCACAAAAACAAAACAACGCACAAATCAACGAACAAAGAAATACTCATACTCTAGTCAGCGAGCATACTGCGCATGCGCATGAGAACGCATTGTCAACGCTAACATGCGTCCCAATTTTCCTACGCGAACCAAACCAAGCCGAAATTCAACCGATATGTAGTAACCCAAAGGAAAACGATACTCAAAATACACCAGATCAAAATTTTGAGTCGCTGGTCAATACCCATGTGCGGAATAAAAACCCAACACGTACCGAGTGTTTCAGAACGGCCGCTGAGCACAAATCATACGAATTACAGGAGGACAATGTGTTGATAAGCAAATGTGTTCCCGGACAACCAGTCATGTGCAATTTGTGTCACCAAACCTTGCCTAATAAGACGATTCTTGGGAAGCACATTCTTAAAAAACACACAGAACATAAACCTTGGAAATGCAAAGAGTGTTCATTCAAAACTGCTGTAAAGCGTGCCCTCCTTCGCCATACGTTACACCATATAAAACTTTCAAAATTTCGGTGCAGAATGTGTAGTGCGTCTTTTAAACGGAATTCTTGTTTGAACAAGCACATCCATTATGATCATCTTGAAATGGAACGATTTGCGCAAAAGAAAAAAGTTAAAAAACCAACAAAACCAAAAAACTTGAAAGCAAGTACAAAAACAAAAATAGTTTCGAATTTGGTAAGTTATTGATTTGGTTTTACTGGTGTTGCAGATTCAAAGTTATCTCACTTGTCTACAGTTGTTTATTTCTTTTTGTTTACACTTCATTTTTGTTTACACCTTAAAGCGGGGTAATTTTGTACTAGCCTCATTATGATGTATTAGTTTCAAAACTTTTTTTTAATTAAAAAAAATTGTGTATGTTTATGTCATTCTAATTACATTCGTATATTGGTGCGTTTGACGTTAAAATCAAAACTGCCTTAGCCCTAAAATACCAGTGAGCATTATAAGGGTATTTATAAAGTTTCAAGTTGTTTATAAAAGCGCATTAATTTCATTAAACCTTAAGTTAATTTTCTTAAGTTGTTGTGAATCGATTTAATTTTTTTTTAGAAAACGGAAGCACATTTACCAGAAAATGGACAAGAATTCAAAGGCGTGGTTCTGTCTGCACCAATTGTTGGATCCTACGTCAAATCCGCTGATACTACTCCGTTAAATGCCATATTTTTCTGCAATTTGTGCCCATTTGAAACCCCATACAAATTAAATATTTTAATGCACGTTGAATGTGGCCACAAGAAGCGCGACGCTTATACAGAAATCAGTACAAAATGCGACTCGATACGCAGCGACGCAACGAAAGCAAATGACGCAGACGCCAAAATTGCTGGAGAAGCAAATGCGCAACGCACTCCCAAAATTATTGAAAATTCAGTAAAACAGGCAAATAACACCCCAGTTGTAAGTTTGGCAGACCAAATGCAAATAGACGCAATTCCAAAAATTTCAAAAAATTTCTCAGCAACTCAGCAAAAAGTTTCTGAATTAATTGAGCAGAAAAAATCTGAAAATACTTTTCTTCCGAAGCTCAAACCCCTCCCACTCTATTTACAACCAACGAAATATTACTACTGTAGATTTTGTCGTTTCAAGAGTAACTTTCCCGCAAAGTTGAAAAGTCATGTCGAAATTTGCAAAGAGCAATATAAAAAGGTTTCAAAAATTTAAATGTTGAAAAATTTCAAAACCTAAAAAATCTATTTTTGATACATTTTTATCTCTCAACGACAGAATGTTGACTCAACTCGGAAACTACAGGGTGATTCATGAGTAGGTCTCGGTTTTTGAAGACCGATAATTAAAAAAGTTATCGGTCGATTTTTGTTTTCAGGGTCTTAAATTTACCGGAAGTGTCCAGAAGGATGTCCAGAATTTTGTGGGTCCTTCAAGTCCCCCGTAACTAAGGTACTTGAATTTT
>JAQFYP010001543.1:0-15191 GCA_034694865.1 Bilobella braunerae
TTTTGCTGGGACCCATAAAAAAGTGTTTGTGCTCGTCTCAGAAAGTAAATCGTATTTCCCCAAAGGAACAACAAAGATAGCCCAACGAGTACGGTTCTTGCAAAATTGTTTCGTTTCTGCAAGGTCCCATTTTCCCAAGAAAAAGGTGAAAAACGAAGCAAGGATGCAATATAAAATGTTCGTGTGTATATTTTGTACTGTAGTTTGGAAAATTTTTTAAACTGTATCTCGAAAGTTGTCACTTTCCTTATAGTATTTTCCACAATGACTAAAAATATTTAGTATTTTATAAAATATTTTTAGCATGTCTGACAATGAGGTAACATTCGTGGAGTTGAAACGTAAGTGGTTATGTAACATTGCACCAAAAGTGAGTATACTTAAGCGCCAACAAAATATCGAACTATAATATATCTGTAACTATCACCTAGAGAAATTTACTGTTCTAGGAATAAGGTCATTAAGACAGTTTAATATCATAATTTATCGTATTTATTAATGCTTGATATCATAATCGATTTGCGTTACAGCATGAATGAAATAATGGCAGTCCGACTTCTAGTATAATTTGGAAATTCCCTCAAATTGGCTCGAGGTTTTCCTAGGGCTCAGAGCGACATTTGGTACAAACTTGCCAATGTGAAGAGAAAAGCTACAACGGAATAGCAGAACTGGAAACCAAAGTTTTAGCATAAGCAATTTAATGATTACTTTTTAATGATTTTTGAAAACTTACCACTACCAGGAATTGACATTGTCATGACAGTAAAGGCTGCCCAGATTCCTGTTTCATCGGTGTAGTGTGGACATGATACGTAGTTGAAGAGTAGAGTCATTGGATCTGAATTCGGGTAGGGAATCTTCCTCACTTTTGTTCCTGGAGGTCGCATATCACTGAGCAGCGAATGTATGCTCATGTTTCCATACTCGAAGAACTGTAATCATGTTCAAAATTTAAAAAGAAATTGAATTTGAAAACAAATTTATTACATAACCAAACTTACCAAAAATAAGGCAACTGAAACCAGCGGAGTGGAAGTATTTGTCTCTGATAGGATGGGTGGCTGACGTACTACGAAATTAGTCCTGAATCCAAAGATTACGAATAATTTAATTTTTCAAAAATTAAATATTAAATTTTAATAAAAAAAGCTAAAGATAATGATGAGCACTTGAACACATAGACTTACCACCAAAGGTATAGTAGTGTGAACAATTTTTAAACAAGGTAAAAATTGGCATCGTTTCATGCGAAAAGCGGTGAAAGAAGAGTGTTTCAATGATTCTTTTAAGAAAGTGTGAGACTCACAAAAGTGCTGCCAAGCTGTAAACAAATAAACAATTACAGATTACAAAGTGTACTCAAGGCCAACTTATAGTGTTGTAATATTATATAATTTGAATTTAATTTAAAAAAAAATTACTTTGTGACGTTTGAGTACGGTAAGGATGCTGCTTGTGCGCCGTACAAGATCCAAGGCCGTGAGTATATAAGGTAAGCAACAATTGGACCAATGTACTCGCACAAAAACACTGTGCTCCAATTAGGGGTCGCAGATCCGGATTTGAGTTCCGGATTTAGATCCGGATATTGGGCGGATCCCGATTATCCGAAGTCCGGATTTTTTGGTAACGGATTTGGATCTGAGGTGATTAATTAATTTGAACTGGGGATATAATCCCTCTCTCTGGAGATAAATCATATACATAAGCGAAGAGAAACTGTGTAAGCACTACCTGAAAAAGGGTTCTTTAAAAAAAAGGTCGACTACCTGAAAAAGTGTTCTTTTAAAAAAAGGCCTTTCTATCTGAAAAAGGGTTCTTTTAAAAAAAAGTCTTGACTACCTGAAAAAGGGTTCTTTTAAAAAATGGCTTTTTCTACCTGCGCATGCGCATTTTCGTCTAAATATCGGTAGATTTTCTTCAGCTCATGTTTTTACAAAAAAAAATTAAGTAATTTTTAATTAAAATTAGGTTAGGTTGATTTAGGTTAGCGCCAGTGTACATTTAATTAAGTTTGCTGCAGTTTCGCATGCTATAAGCAAAAAATCGGCATCAAACGTGCCGATCATTGATCTTCAATGGGATGCGAATGTCAAAAACGTTGTTATTTAGCGAAAAATCGAGGCTTTCAATTTGGAAATTGTATTTCTTCAGTAATTGGCTCATTGCTCAGCAAAGAGTAATTATAGTACAAAATCAGTTCTACATCAATTTATTACTCATTATCGAGTCTAATTATGTAATTTTTAATTATAATTAGTTGACTTAGGCTGGCATGTAATTTATTGTCGGTTGTTGTGGATGAAATATACCGAGGAGCGGTATCAAATGTGCTGATCATTGATCTTGAATTGGCTATACCTATAGCAGATTCTTTTTTGAATTTTGCTGGCGGAAATTTGAATCTTTTAAATTATCTTTCCTTTGAAAATTGAATTTTGTCTAATTTTTTTGAAACTAAAATCAATTTCTTTCAATTAAAAGTTTTAATTATTTCTTTTATCAGCTTAGACGTAAGTTTTATTTTAAACTTTAGGTTAGTTATAGTTAGTTATAGCTTTTTAATGGCTTTCTAATAAATTATTTCCAATAATAATAAGTGTTTAGATTTAATTAATTCAAAAGAATGATGCGTTGCATTATCAGCTGTTTTGAATTAGATTTGTTTTGATTGTTTTTTACAACGTTTATCAAAGTGTTTATTATTTAGACTAGGTTAACTTTTGAATAAGTTTTATTGTAGAGCAGTTAGAATTTGTTGAAGTCATGGATTAATTACTTATCAACTGGTTTGCTAATTTATTCAAAAATTTACTTTATAAATCGTTTGTAAAAGTGTTACGTTTGATTTAAAAAAATGGTTAGGTGATTTATTGGTTTGTTTACATTTAGTTCTATTTAATTCTAACACAAAATAAGCTTGGTGTTTGTTTAATTGCAATTACTTTTTAAACTCAATCTTCATTGTTAGCAAAAACAAGTTGTTTTGTGTTAGAAATTGGATCTCAGTATCAGTTGTGTATTATCCTTATTATAAGCGAGACCTAATCTCTTAACATTACGTGGGTTAAGTGCATGCAACTATCTGAAAAAGGGTTCTTTTAAAAAAGGGTATTTCTACCTGACACGAAATGTTTGTGCCCTACCTAAAAAGGGTTCTTTTAAAAAAGGGTTCTTTTAAAAATAGGATTCTTTTAAAAAAAAGGGTTCTTTTAAAAAGGGTTCTTTTAAAAAAGGGTTCTTTTAAAAAAGGGTTCTTTTAAGAAAGGGTTCTTTTAAAAAAGGGTTCTTTTAAAAAAAGGTTCATTTGAAAAAGGGGTCTTTTAATAACGGATACTTTTAAAAAAAGGTTTATTTTTTTCTAAAAAAGGGTCTTTCTATCTGCGCATGCAGGCGAAATCGCGAGTGTGGAAAAAGTCAAAAAGTCTCTATGGCCCTAAATCCCCCTCCCCCCAAAATGACCCCTTGACCTCAAAATGACCTTTCAAGTTCAAATCGTCCTTATGCATGAAACAAAAGTTATGATGGTTTTGATGACCTCAGAGCATCCCATGACCCGAGAATGACCCTTTGTCACACTCTACTTTTGCATGAAACAAAAAGTTGTGGTTGCCCCACTGATGCCAGAACCATTTCATTCAGAAAAACTCCTTGACCTCAAAACAACAGGAATTTCAAACATTTTGCAACTTTCTACCTCTGTTAGGAAAATTAAGCAATAGTCGACCTGTCCACCGTTATATCCGTGTGAGGAAGTAGGTCAATATTGTAATTTAAGTTATGTTTGCGTAAATATTGAAATGATTTTTGAATTTTTTTTTATTAGTACTAAAGGTGGAAAATAGAGTGACATAGTCATTTATTGTGATTGTGGGACTGTTGTTACTGCATCGAGCTACAATTAAGTAAGCGCCGCGAAGCGGCCCAGCACTTCTAGTTTATAATTATACTGGAAGGTTAGGTTTTAATCAGTCCAGCGCACAACATGCGTGTTATTTAGTTGAGTTCTTTGCATTAGTTTTCTCAAAATTTGGTTTAATGTATTAGCTAATAGCCTTAACTATTTGATTAGTTCATATATAAATTTGTCTGGCTCGGAGGTGTACAGCCTATGCCTAGCCGTATATTGTTGTCGCGAAGTGACAACTACGGCTGGTTATTAATAATAAAAGGTTAACTTTAATCAAGCAGGGTTATATATTTTTTGTTTGAATGTCTACTTTGAAGTGTATTATAAATTTTCTAAGCTTTTTAGCAATTTGTTTCAGTCATCTTAAAACAATTGTTGCTTAACTTTAAAAAAAAAGTTGTCTATGCTTATTTTAAAAGTCTATTACAAAGAATTAATTATGTATTCTTCGCCGATCGGACTCCGGAATATGATTTAGAAGGCTAAAAATTACTTTAAGGCATGCAAATAGTAAAGGTAAAATTAAAGGAGCGTTCCCTTACATCGGCTGAACAACATGTAAGAGAGTGGGTAGCGATATGGTATTGCGCCTGGCGCTGCAGTGCCTCCCACCTGAGAACTCCTACCTACCTCCTACTCCTACTCCTCCTATCTTCTAACAGTGTTGTCTAATCACAGAGATACGAGATACGGCAATTTCTGAAGCGGAAATCATCAGCGAAGACTTATTTTATCGATGATCTGGGGATTTGCTACACTATTACAATACAATGCTACGATAACATTATACATATATAAGGTTTATTAGTCCTTCATACTCTAGAGTGAGTGTCACAGTTTTGCCTACAGGAATTAGATCAAGTGCTACTATGCAAATGAAAATTTTAAAACTAGCAAAACTTTAAAACATTTGTGGCTTTACAAGTCAAGGATCTTTGGCTAACGTTTGAATTTTTAACTTTTATTAATGTTTTTTTTTTCAAAGCGTTCATTGTTCAAAAGTAAGCGCTTTTGCTTTCGGGGCATGACGAATTTCTTGTCGTGCCAAAGAAATTTCCATAAGCTTAGTAGAGTGCTAGTGGGGTGTTTGACCTACCAATCTCTGGGTTAAACCGATATGAGAAAAAAACCCTGTTTTCCACCCACCCTACATGAAAATTTTGGTCCCTCAGAAATTTGAGCCGACCCCCGAGAGCCGACCCCTAAAACCTCACCTAACTAATTGCCAGCAGATCCCCATTATAAACGGTAGCAGGTAATTTTAACCCTGAATAATATCCCTAGAATAATATCCCCTTCATTATATACCCTGTTAATAATATTTCCTAGAATAATAACCCCTGCTAATAATATCCCCTAAAATAATATCCCCTGCTAATAATGTCCCCTAGTATAACATCCCCTAGAATAATAGCTCCTACTAAAAATATCCCCTGCCAATAATACCCGTGACATACCATGTGACCACTTCAAATTTACCGCAGTAGTGCTCTAAAGGAACCTCGATAAATAAGATCACTTGACACGTTGATTTACCATCTGCAAAGGATATCCTTAGCTTCGAAACCGCTGATTTAATTTTTGGCGCTCCTGATTGGCTAGAATTTAGCAGCTTTATCGTTGGAATTGAGTTGGAGGGGTGATCTAAGGGATCAAATTGCGTTAAAAATCTAACTAAATTTTCAGCGGAGTGGCGCAAATGAATAGTATTATAATTTTCAAAACCGCCATAAAAGTATATGGAAGGTGTTTTTGCAGGTAGCACTAAAATAAATAAAATTTGGATGAAATAATCCTTGTCAGGAGGGCTTGTCTCAAAATGAATAATTTCAAATATTTATTTGAACTAAAACTCGTTGCTCGATTTGCTTATGTAATGCATTAATTAATTAATGCATTTAAAGATTTCTAAACCATTTTCTAAATACACGTCTTTGCAAAAACGGTCGATAATTTTTTTATCCTGTTCTTTCTCATGTTTAGAGCATGCGAAACTTGATGAAACATTATTCAAAACATAATGGGAATAAATAAGCTTCTCAAAAACACGCTGCAATCAATATAATTAAATTATAATAAATTGTCAAGGATTTTAAGCACAGGAAGGAGAACACATGTAAACCAAAAACCAAAAAACAAACAAATTAAATTACCATTTTAAAGTAGGTATCTAAGCACGACAAATCAGCCCGATCTAGGTAAGGAAAACAATTCAAAATTTAATTTTTCACATAAAACGTTTTTGAAAATTGAATTTGAAAACAAGACCTATAATTGAAATTTAAGATTTAGAAACATAACGTCCAGTTTGCACTTCTGTTTCATCATGATCTTCTCGTCAAAGTAAAAAACTTCCGTTACATGCTGCCAGCATCGTAATGAATGGTGATCTGCCAACTTCAATATCGCCAATCGACGTAAGCACCACATGCACCGGGAAATTTCTTCTACACATGCACTTCCGAACGCAGCTGAAGTTCGATTATCTGTCAAAATTTGTAAAATAGCGCTTCCATAAAGGTACTAGAGACACGATAGTCGTTCAAACTGTTCCATTTCTCTTGATATAAAGCATACATTGCCGCCAAAACGCCGCGTCATAATATTTTACTCCAACTCGTGGGTACAAGCACGCGCATCATTTTTGACACTTCAAACATCATTCAGCGCTGTGCGCGTATTTAGTTTTCAATATTTGTTTTTTTTTTTTCAAAAATAAGTAATCCCCAATAGTTTTTTCTCCATAGCCATAAATTTTGAAATTTCATTAAAAAATTGATTTTGAGATGACCGGTTCCGGAAATCCTTATGGGATTTAACACGTACTACTTGAGATTATACGTGATATTTGGACATTGAAATTTGGACGTGTACTTGAACTAATTTATTCAAATACAATTCAATACAAGTTTGCAACTCATTTTTTGAGATTTTAGAAATGAGGGACCACGTAACACTTCAAATGTTTCGTGGTAATTCCCATAAAGATTCCCGGAACCATCTCAAAAATCGTTTTTTCGACAAAATTTCAAAATTTTTGGCCATGGGGAAAAAATCAAAAAATTTCTATTTCATGTCAATCAATCAATCAGTTTATTTGATATAGGCAAGCCCTCTCATCCAGTGTATGTTTTACATAATTTTGACATTAATTGTATACACATACACAATTAGCCGTCGGGCTTATTAAAATAGTTATTGACTTTAGTTACTTTTGCTGCTACGGTATTGTGTAACAATTATATATCTACTGTGCCTTACTAGTGCAATAATGTTAACATGTTGATGTTGGGTTTGTCATAGATCAATGAATAAAATGAAAAATATAGGCAAGCACATATCAACACGTGTTCAAGAACGCAAGATGCACACAAGAATCGTCAAAATTTTTAGTAGTACCCAGTTATTTCTTTTAAGTTAACTGCACTTCCGGAGACGAGAGGTTGAAACAGCACATTGTCCCCAAATCCAAATTTTGTGGCCAATATGCGACAAATTCCGGAATCAAAATTTTGAATAGAGTTCGTACCAGAAGATGTTTGTTCATGTTGCTTCACTTTGTTTTTATATTGAACGGCTCAACTTTCCGTCTAAGCTTCTTTTAAAGAATCCTTCAAAATAGACGGCGCAATTTCCATTTTTCAAGAAATTTTTAATTGGTGTACCTTGTGAGAAGAAGAGAAAAGAGAAAGAGAAATTTTTTTTGGACTCACAGCTACTTAATACGGAGTGTGTAGACGTCATGACGTAGTACTGATCATTGCAGTTATATTAAAGATATCTAAAGTGATTGAGGCGATATTAAACGGTAAACAAGGTTCGTAAAACTTGACTTAAGCCAAACAAACCAGTCTTGGGAAATGTGGACATCGTTGGATTTCCTCACGAAATGATGTGAAAAGTGAACATTTAAAATAAACCCAAAACTGAAATTGGAGAACTAGAAAAAGGCTGTTTGGTTAGCTTCTGTTGTGATTGTTTAGGATTTGTTTAAAAAAGCTTAAACAACTCTGCCAGAATGCAGGCGACACAAATAGTGACGCAAGCTCCGTAAATAATAAACCCCCCTAATAGAAGTCCGCTTCGTAGATTCAGCTTCTTTACCCATTTTGCCTCTGCGGCCCGAATGCTCTCAAACTTCCGCAATCTTGCTTCAACTTTGAAATTTTCTGTCCCGGGCCCTTCGCTCTCACGCGCGTAAATTCCAGAGTGGAGCGCCGCCTGGAAGCGACCATGAAAAATGTTTTCGCGATCGTACTGAAACGGACCCATCGTCCAGAAAGCAGGTGCCGACCTAATGTCCTCTTTGCCATAATACATGTTTTGGGCCGCATAGGACTCTTTGGACGCTTTTTCAACAATACTCAACGTTTTGCCAAGCAATATTTTCTCATCAACGTAAATACTTCCGTCACACGCTGCAAGCATTACCTTGAACGGTGACGCGCCAGCATCGGGGTCGGAAATTGGCTTAAGTGACTCAAGCAAACCGGGAAATTTCTTCTGCACATGCGCCTCAGAGAGCAAACCTTGTGTGCCTAAGTTGTAAAATAGCGCTTCTACGAAGGTACTGAATGGACGAAGTACGTTTAAAGCGGTCCATTTTGTAAAAGCTGCGGAGTACTCTGTCCTAAAAGCGATCCCTTTAGTTTGATAGGCGGGTACAAGAACTTTATATGCTTTTGACACGGTTTCATTCAACGGTTCCAATTTTATGTTCGGTTGGGGGCTAGTTAAGTTTGTAGTAAGTTCACTCCTATAAAGATTTGTGAGAATCACGCACGCGAACAGAAATATCGTTAGGAACTGAGCCATCCCTGTCAAATTTTGAAGGCGTTTTGAAATGGCCAAATCTTGTTCTAAAAGTGCTTTGAATACAAAAAACGCGTAGGAATCTGTAGTGGTGTAGATTTTAATAACAAAGAATAGAAATAGCGTGCTGGCAAAAAGTACCGTTACGCCTAACAGCCACAAATTTTGTGAAAATGGCAATACAAATCCCTCAAAAGTAAAATATTGTTGTAAGCCACTACAAGATATAAAATTGTGCGTCGTAGTCGGTAGGGCGTAAAATTTTGCGTAGAAGGGTATGAGCGTTTCGTGTAGGTTAGGAAACTCATGCGTGCGAATTCCTATTTCTCCAGCGAAGGCCTTGATCTTATCGAGAATTGAGAAGGCTCGAAAGTATTTGCCAGAAATTGGGGCAAATAAAAAAGTACGACGATGCTTAACTTTAATTATAATGTTCATAACTTCTGCAAGGAATGGGGTTTTGAAGAAGCGGATGTTTAAAATTCCAAACGTAGAATTAGCGCCAATGGCATCTATCCTGGCGACGTGTTCTGGCTCGTTACTTATATAGAATCTGTAATGCCTTAAGCACGCCTTGCTGAGCACCACTTCGGTAGACTCTGAATCCAGTAAACGGCGTAGCGATAGCGCTGAAAAGAATCAATACCTATATTACATATTACAATGCTATTACATAATTACATAATATTAAACTCCAAATCGTTGCTAAATTGAGAGTATATTGGTACCCTGGGTAAGAAATTACAATACAAGTGTTTTAGTAAGCCTAACATGCCAGTTTGTAGGCAAGAAAATTCAAGTTCCTGCGAATTGTTTAGGTAAGTGTGTTCGGAAACTCAAAGGTGTTTAACTCCGACCCAGGGGTGACCCGGGGTAACCCCGACCCTTTGCGCCCCCAAATGACTGACGCAAGCGATCAAACACGAGAGCGAGTTTAGAGAGTTCTATTTATTCGACCTCTTAGGAAAAACTAAGGCATACCTGAACCTAGGGTTTAGTTGTATCCACACAGATGGGCACCCTGTGCTCTCAGCACCCCCTCTCCGTCTCTTTCAAGCAAAAGGCACCAGAAGACAAGAGTGCCTTCCACCATTATACCTTGCTGTGGCGATAACTCCAAACAGTGACGCAGAGCATAAGAGTGAGTTGTTGAGGTCTCTGGAGTAAGAGGCCCTGGCCAGCGCAGTGGATAACACTGCCAACCTTACCTTTTGCTCTGCTCGTCACAGCACACTCTGCTAAAAGAACAAAGGGCTTCATTGGTCCAATATGTATTATACCGGTGGGCCTAAGGGCCGACTAGCCCAAGTCCTCGTATTTTTTGGGAATTTCAGGCCCAGCATCATCCCACATGCTTGGAAAATCAATAGCCAGCACATTCAATCCGATACTTTCAGCCTTCTTAAGAAGGTCAAGGGCCTTACAGGTTCCTTGTTTCAATTCACCCAATTTTCGAGAGGCCGCACATACTGCATCAATGACAAATTCGTAGTTTTCACGGGTCACATGATCAGCATTGCTGAAAAAAAAAAACTAGAATTTAAAAAATTCGCATAGAAATGTTTCACATAACCGGCCTTCAAAGTGCTTTACAATGAAACTTCCTACCACGTTTATCTAATAGCATAAAACGAATATTCGCAACTTACAATGTCCAACCGCTCTTGAAATTGTCGCTGTTCAGGATAGCGAGAGCCTCTTGCACGACTACCGGTCCTCCCAACTGCATCATTTTTAAGTCGTTCAAATTTTTCTTTCAAATCGACGAGGCCAGGAAAGTCATCTTCCAAAGTCTTATTGATGTCTTTAAGATGAACGAACCTGATATTTGGAAACAGACTTCGATTTCTTTGGAGGAGGCCAATTAGTGGTTTAGAATGGAGTACTGCAGCCGTTGGAGATCCATTTTCGTTTTGTATGATGAACAGGTCGCACTTGATTCCCAGTTCAGCCAAGTTAATTGCAGCGTGCAGCGCTCCAAGAGTGTTACCGCCGAATCCGCCAACAATGAGTATCCTAATCTCTTGAAATTCGGCTTCAGTCCAACTGCTGTATTGATACTTCCCGTTCAAGCAAGACAAAACTGCGTTCACGATGCCGAAACCCTCCACCAGCTCCTTTTCGTCCCATTGGTCCCTAATTTCGGCACCATTTAAATCTGTTGCGTTAGCCCCGCCCCCAACGTTAACGGGATAAGCAGGAAAGAAAAAGTTGTGCATCACCGAGTAGGGAATGATGTAACGTGTGTTCCCATGGACACAAGTTAGGTACGAGAGCAGTGGCAGGATAACAGATACAATTGCAGACTTCATTTTTTTTCTGTTTTGTTTTGTAGAAGTAGGTGTTCAACCGACTGAAGTAGTGATAAAGTTTTCCAAACAAGCTTTCCTTCTTATACATTACTTACTAGCAATTTGCCCCTTCTAATTTGTTGCTTTGTGCAATTTATTTTCCCAAATTATACTTCTCCACAATGCATGCCTTATTAAGCAAAAAAATTTAATTTGCTTAAGCAAATTAAAAATTACGAATGAGTCAAAAGGGTCTAAAACCAAAAAGGTTCCTCGACCCCGATTTCACGGCACGGCCTACCCTGCAGGATACTAAACCCTAACTTAATATTGCCTTTGAGAAGCAAATTTGCTTGAAGTATAACACAACTTTTACTAACTTCCATCAAAGCTTGTACCATGTACTCTAAAGTTTGTGAAACCACGGGCAAAAAAAACAGTGCGATATGATTCACCAAATTAAATTGTTTAAAAAATGTAAGCAAAGTTCTTACGTTTTGAGGTTCTATAAAATTGTGCCCTTATGGTAAAGGAGCGTTATTTGACATTCCCGCGAAACAGATGGTCAACATGAAAGGAAGGGTAGGGTTGTGGTAGAGATAACGACTCATTATCATAGATGTTGCCATCAAGCATGCACAACAGACTATCCGTAACATTCCGCTGGTTTACGGCACAAAGGCCGTGGACACCAACCTGACATGAGGTACGGCGGTAGCTTTCGCCTCATAACTCTATGAGGCGATGGCTATGGTGACTCTATGCAAATGAGGGTAGTGTTCTCAATTTTGACAAAGATTGTTGGGAAACCTATCAGGTATTTTCCATGTCCTCTATCTTAGTTTAGTTTACGGAGATTCAGGCATACACAAGGTCAGCAGCAAGGTAATTTCTTTTAGAAAAAAAATAGCGAAGACATTTTTGGGGCTCATTTGGGGCGGGAGATTTTTTTTCGGGCTGGCTATTGGAGAGAGACAGAGATGGTAATTGCCCAATAGGTTTTCCAGTAGTCTAGTGAGAACTTAGAAGATGATCCACATTTGTGTAGATGAATCTAATGAGTCCTTGTTTTCATATCCCTACCCACTTCCTCACATGTTGACCTGCCACTAAGCCGAAATGTCAACTAACTCTCCTGCATTTTTTTATTTCCAGTATTTTCAGAATAAATAAACCTAAAACATGAAAGCTAAATTGCTTCGTAAACTTTATTTGGTAAAACTTGTGCGTTTAAGAGAATTAAAATTAATTAATAATTAGAAGATAATTATTACTTCATTAGTAGAGGGCATAAACACTATATATATATATATATATTAGATATATATATAGATATACATTAGATATATATTAGAATAGTTTAGGATTAAGATTAACAAGAGAAAGTTGCCGATTTGCAACGTTTTCGTGTAATGAAATTTTAATAGTTGTTTGAATGAGATCTGCACCTCACCACTCCACGTGTATACGTAGAAGGTAGAGGTGGCAAACATTGAAAAAAAAACCTTTGTTCTTCTAGTTTTCAAGTTAACGTCATTTTCAAGTAGAAAAATAATCACGTCTCTTTTTACGAAACTGTGATTCAGAGAGCTAGGTAGAAGGCCAATAGCAGCAACTGTAGCCGCTGCTTACATTATCTTGAAGTTTGTAACAAAAACGTTTTAGTTTGAAAAATAAATAAGCTTGTCAGGCTACTGTTTTTGCTCTTAATTTTTATGTTATTTTCGTAAGTGCGCTTTAGAAGTTTTGTTATTAAGATTTCAAGAGAACAGAATTCTTATGTTTCTTATGTTGACAATTACCAGCTATTCAGGACAGATATAATTTCAGCCAGCTTAATACATCCAGCATAAATTTTAAGTGAAAAATTGAATAAAAGTATTTGAATTAAGGAGTGCAGAATTTACAATTGCTTAGCATACTCTACTATAATTGATTTTTTATTCTCTCTTAACCTCCAAAATAACCGATACAAAAATCATTCAGGATAATAACTAGAGTAACTTTAAGTTTTTATTTGCGGTTATCCCTTTATGGGGTTAAAAATTTTAAGTTTAGAGCGTGTAAGAATTATAAACACATATAACAAAATTTCTAAACCTTTTTTATTTAACCTATATTTCTGAAAATAAATAGGTTTCAAAAATTAGAATTTGCATCAAACTACCCGCAACCATACCACGTGTGTTAGGCTACCTAGCAGTAGAATGCTGAGTTGTACTTCTCGTCAGTTTTAATATCTTCTAATTTATTTCAAAACCGTTCATAGTAATGAAACCCGCAGAAAAGTTTTTCATCTGAAATGTCGTGCAGTTTATCATTTTGAATTTTTTTTGTGTAAATCATTTTCAGGGTTAAACGGGGTTGAATAATCACTTTGAAGTTTCTCATGGGTTCTTCAAAGTAAAATCCAACCATTATCCGCTTATCCACTTGACCTTAGCCAGCACGTCTTAAAAACTTTGTTGAATTTGTCAACTAACATTCTTTTTCCGTATCTCCAAACTTACCGCATAAAATCGGGCTTGAAAATATCCTTAGTAAGCAGAAATAAAAACAAATACTAACACTGGCCCAAGCCTTTCTGCAGAGTGCTCGCCACGCCGAATTTGGACTACCCCATTCCACCCATTTATGGAAGTAGAGTGGACCTGGGTTATTGTAACTTCGGTAAGTCACGGGTTATCCGACTATTCGCTATATACGGAGATACCACTGCCTTTTTAAACAAGTATAAAAGTTAGAAATCTTAAACATAAAATTACTAAGAAGTCTAGTTCTGAATTTTTCAAAGTACCAATTACACGTGCCAGTTTCAGCGTTCTTCTTTTCCAGTTATTCGCATTTCGCGAACGCGTCTTTTAGGTTTTGGCATTGGACTTTGTACCGGTATGACTGGTACCTATGTATTAGGAGAAACACTTAACTAAAATTTGGTAATCAAATGATACTTAAATACTCTCAACTGATTTTGCATTGATTTTAGTCAATTATTTATTTTTTATTTAGTCAAAAGGTGTTTTGTGTTGAAACTACTTATTCCCTGGTTGTAATACTTTGCACAAATTAAGGATTGCCACTTTTTTTTTGTAAAAATTGATGTAAACAAACAAATAATATTTTAAAAATAAACTACAAAATAGTGGCATTTGTTGCAATAGCTTAATCAACTATGGACAGGAGGACGCGGAACTTTATATTTAAAAATCTACGTTAATTATAGGGTTAGTTTGACTTGGCTTAAAACAAGATTTCGAGAATTTATTCTATTTAATTTTCCGCATAATTTATAAATCAAATACAGTATGTTTCATTCCACAAACTCATGAGAAACTGAATAATAATCTACTGCAAAAAATTTTTTTTATCAAACATGCGTCAAGCTTTATACCAACTTGTTACATTTCATTTGTTTTCTTTCAATTTAAAATGATGGTTTCTTTAAACTTTTCAGTTGATTCGATTGAGCTGTCGTGCAACCTATACGCACGAGTCAACTAATTATACTACATGACCGCAAAAAAAATTACAGGTTTACATGTTCGTGTGTTGTCATCAATATGCGCCATTGTACTATTATATTACATTATACTAATATCAGCAATTCGATATCCGTTCATAACGTCACAGAAAAACAGTTTTTTTGTATTCCTCTTGAAAAACGATGCGCATCAACAGTTTTAAAATTCATCAACTATTTAAATTGAATTTTAAAATTGTTTTTACATAAACATTTTCGTTTGAAGCACTTAAATTAAAAATAGTCTATATAAGTTAGGAGCTACCTTTGCAAACATTTGCTACAGTAAGCACAAATAGTAGCTCGAGTAAACACAGAGGGATCATGGTGCTAACAGCAGTGTTCTTGACTTTACTCATTCAAATGCACACGTTGAATACAGTGGCCACTGAATCTCACTCATCAAGCATTATGTTTGATTTGTTGTCATTTCAACACTGTAACACGTTTCTTATTGAAAGCCATAAAAACCCACGTATTGAACGTGTTCCCTTTCCCGAAACACGGTTTCTATTTGAAAGCGAACCTCTAGACACACATTTATATGAAGATGGAACTAAAACTAAGGCAATCCTTAACTTTCACAAAAAATTAAATTTGAAAATTTTAATGCGTAATCAGATGTGCGAAGTCTACGTTGTTATATCTCCTCCCG